>VKKT01004608.1:55274-69932 GCA_008038995.1 Haliotis laevigata | reverse complement strand
TGATCTTCCTCACAATGTGGGTATGTGATCTACCTCACAATGTGGGTATGTGATCTTCTTGACAATGTGGTTATGTGATCTTCCTGACAATGTGGGTATGTGATCTTCCTGACAATGTGGGTATGTGATTTATCTCACAATGTGGATATGTCATCCACTCAATGTGATTCCATCTGTGCACACGTCTGTTCCTGATACAGTTCTGAAGCCATGATCTAAGAAAGCGTTAAAGTTTTTATGTTTGCCTTTTCTGCCCATTGGAATTATTTTCCTAAAATAATCAAGGTATGCTTATTCACTTTTGTTCACTTTTTATGTTTATTTTTAATACAGATTTGACCTGGTGTTCTTATAGTTACATACTTACGTTGCAATTCTTATGTATTGCTTTATGTCCAGGTTCTCATAGCTCATGAAAAAAAAAACAATGTAAAATCATTTAATGCTCGTTCTATTCGATTCCACTGGAATCTATTATGCTATGTGATAAATCTGAAACTGAAACCGAGAATCATTTTCAATCTGCGTTAGGTTGTCATAGGCGACATTAGAAACGCTCTCTAAGATGCACAAAGGGCATGATCAAGTGAATAGTTGCGTGCTTAGTTTTAGAATCCATCTTCGACGGTTCTCGTTTCAGTTTAAAGTTCATGTAGACGACAAAAGTGGCAAAGTACGTTTTGCCTTTACATTCAATCGATCACAGCGTGCTCGCGATATTAAAAAATGCCTCAAAATAATTATCAGAACATGAAATCAAGTAATTGGATTATATTTTTTTCTTCTGACAGGCAAGTTTTCCGCTACATTTAAACTTTGTTATACAGGAATTAAATGGCTGCTTAATGCTGTAAAGTCGAATTAGGTCCGATAGGGACGTTTTCGCGTCTTCGGTAATGGAACAAAACTTCTTAGCATTGTTGAAAAACGAAACCATTAAACTGGAGAACTGACAAACAGACATCGATTAATTCAGATTGTATATGTCATTATGTGATCAAATAAGGTGATGGATGTATTACTCATTGAGCAGAATAATCAAAAGAATAGGACACAGCGAAATCTACAAATTAGGACTATAAACGAGTCAATAACGTGAAAAGGTTAGGTTTGGAAAACATGCCATTGGTCATTAAGCATTGAACCATATGGAGGCATGACCTAACAAAATTGAAGAATTGTATTTCAAAATGGTAAAATGTGTTTGTAACTTTATATGTAACATGAAATGTACAATCAAATGACACGCTGTTTTGATTTCCTAAAGTCATGTCAGAAGGATATTTGCGTACTATACTGCTCATTGATGTATTGATTTATTAACATGTTCCTTGCACGATGTGCTTCTGTCCTCCTGAACGCAAGACATTTACATGCAAACAAAATGACTGATATGTGGTGTGTGTGACTGTCATGGTGGTTACAGTTACAGTTAAAGCGTTGACGTCGTACCCAGCCGGTCTGTTACATCTTACCATTCCTCCTTGTACAGAAACCAGCTATGTTCCTTTGAGATTCCAGAAAGATACTAAGTAATGAACAGTTGCACCACCCACACACAGCAAACCGATGCAGTTCCTGAATTATTCAGATTGAGCACACCTTTGCTCCCGGACCTGGTCCAATACCGAAACATTCCAAGGCAACGCACTTGCATGAAAATTTTATCTGCTAACGTTTTTAGAATATCAGAATGGCGGATTTAGTCCGAGTTTGGCCATCTGTTAACAAGATTGAATGTACTGATGTGCAGAACAGGCATTTTGCTTCATAAGTCAAATCTGGGTGTCCATTTACAATCTGCAGCCTTGTCCACTGTCGTCAACAGATTATTTATAGTCACATTCAGTCGGATAAAACGGTTACTTTAGTACCAGTGGTATCGACTTCGGTCTTTAAGTGGGGATTTTATATACCTACCTCAAGGGAGCAAGGCAATGATGCTTCGTTTCACTTCAACCGACACTAAGTTTGTAGGCACTGTATTCATTAACTGTGTTACGAGGTACATCTGCGCGGTTATTACGAATATGTTCAACATTGTAGTCGGTCGTAAAAATACACGCTGTACATAAAACGTACGGTGACCCATTTTACTTATAAATACACTTTCTGAGTGAGTGAGTGAGCTTTAATCACAATGTAGTCAGCAATATTTAAAAGTGGTCTTGCAATTATCGAATCTGAACTAGATAAACCAGTGGTTGACTTCATTAGCTAAGTCCCACGCCGTCGGGATCCGGTGTCAGGTTAACAACCAAGGCGCGGAGTCAGACCACCCGATTCGTTTAGTCGCTATGTGTGACAAGCATAGTAACTGGGATCAATGCTCTTCCGGAATTCCCGGGGTACTGTCAACATAAATGTATGTTGTAAGGAATATGTTCTGTTCCTTTAACAGTGAGGTCACACAGTACGAGGGAAAGGGTTGCGAGTTTTATGCTCGACGCGAATAGAATCGACATGATCATTTAACCTACACTCACAGCCTACGTTTTCTCCATTATAGCTGATCGTAGAAAATTAACTTTTTTCCGGTTTCTGTTTGTTCTTAACATTTGTCTGTCTTGATTTCTGTATGCTCGTGACAGAAAATGAGATTGGGGTTCGTTTTTATATTTTCATGACATGAATCCTTTCATCTGTTATCAAGATATTCTACTCCTGGAGATAACTCTTCTCTTAGAGCATCTATGCACATACTTAATAGCTTGCAGCATATGTTTCGTTTCTATTTTTCTTGACTTAATGTTTAGTTGTTTCGTCTTGTATGGGGTCGCTACTCGATGATTTATTGAACGACAATGTCTGTGGGCGGTATATAGATTAGTCAAAGTGAATAAATAAATTTGATTTGCCAGTCGTAAATATTCACTTGAATTGGCGAATGGGCAAAGTGCATGAATTAACCGTTTTCTTGAAACAAATCTTGTTTCACATGTTCTGAATCTACAATGACACAATACATGTAACAATTCTGTAAAGTGATTGGATGATATTCTATCAATTCTTTTCAAAATGAACAGATTTGAATTTCTTAAAAGGATTCTGTCACTGGAGAGACATGACACACATGGCGACCACAATTCTCTGATGTTTAAAAGACAACAGCCAACCTGCATTGGGATCTGATTTTACATTCGAAACAAATCTAGATAGAAACATCGTTATCTTATACGCCTTAATTCAAAACAGAATATATCGCATGTGTTAAAGGTTTGAATATATTACAAAAGAACAGTCTTCGTATTCGTCATGAATACTTTAACGCAACAAAGGTAGTCGTATGTTGTAAAGTTTCTGACTCGACAGAGGATTTAAACTGTAAGAAGTCGACGTTGCTATAATTAAATTCTTTCTGCGTGTTTATATTTCATTCTCCATCCTAATCCGATCTGCAAAACCCAGGGGCGTCTTATAATATTTGGTGGCTAAGTCCTAAAACCAGTCTTGGCGTCTCCTGAGTCACACTCTATTGACGTCATGATTGGTTCTTGTACCTTAAACAATGAACAAGAGTCGTTTTTGTTCTTTGCAATAATATATCAATTTCGGACCCAAATATTCATTACGCTAAAAATAAGCCATTACAATACTTTCACAACATCTTCATTTTGTTCAAGTTCCTTATATGTGAGCAGCTATCTCATCTGTCATGTCCCCAAAGATATATAGATAAGGAACAACATTGGCTCAATGTAAGGACATTGGCATTTCTTCAATGGTAATGCCGAGGAAAAGAGGTAGTTGTGCTCAAATCCGCATGCAGTTAAAGACGTTAGTGAAGAAAAAATGTCTGTCATTTCAAAGATAAACCATTACTGTTAATCATTAAATGTGACGTTAACCGACGTTGTTAGAACGACGCACACGGAGTCAGGATGCCGTTAACGGCGCAGTTAGACGTACATAACGCCCACGGTGTGGGCGGGAAGTACAAGGAGGTTCAGGGTTTTCAACAGAACCAGGTTCTGTCCTGTCACGTAAGCATTCAATCTTGTTTCATCTGTAGTGTCTCAGGCAATGCAACACACGCTTCAACACGAGTACTATTCCCTTGAGCGTGCCGTTATTGTTTGACGATGCAAACTGACGGAATACATGTACCATTCACCGATTCAGTATAACCATACTGTGTCTTGAGTACGTTTTACTAAATTGAAAGGACTGTGACGGCCAGTTTCGTGCGTTCTTTGATCAGTGATGTTGAATGAATGAATCAGCTCTGAGCGGTATTCCGTTATGTCAAATCACTTCAGTGCAGGAGGAACCCAAAGTGTAGAAAGTCGTAGAAATATCTCAAGCCATAGATATGGTGGTGGATATATACTGGTACAGTGGTAACCAGATTATGTTACCATAATGCTTGAATCATAATGTGATGCAAGTGGTTATGATAGCTCCCAAACAACTTTGAGGCTGTTAGCAGTCACCAGTTGCCAGACTTGCTAACCACGTGTCATGTTCTCCTCATGTCGTGGGTCGTTGCTCATAACATCAATCACTGGATTGTCTAGTCCAGACGTGATTATTTACAGATTGCTGTCATATTACTGTAATATACCCGTGTGGTGATAAACAACAAAGGTGAGGTGAGATGAAATTGGGTTTAACGCCGTGCTTGAGAATATTTCGCTCATGAATATGACGAGATAAACAACAAAGACAAATGATATTGATGTGCTGAAATAATGCCGATGCGATGGTAAAATTGACTCACTGTTTCTGGGTGGTCCGAAATAAGATAATTCTTTCAATAAACGCTGTGTGTTTCTTTTTTTCATTTAATCGCATTTGCTTTCCTTGAATACGATATGTGCAAGAAGTCGGACTCAATGTAATCAGTGCCTCTTTTGTACTAGCCAGCATGTAATGAGTCTTTTTGTATTCCTATGCGAATTTATTATACCTACTTGGGTTGTCAGTCAAGACGTGATGAGGTAGTTTTACAGCGATGTCGTTTTGGCCACAGTCGGTTTACCCATGACTATCTGCTGAACACGGATGGAGATGGACCTACTATGTGCATATCTTGCGATGAAGTGTTCACCATCAAGCATATACTACTTGACTGTGTGGACTTTTCAACTGCAAGAGACGTTATGAAGCGATAAATCTGAAAGACCTGCTTTCCTGCGTCAGCGGACATCTCATTGTTAGCTACCTGAGGGAAGTTGACTTGCACCATAAACTGTAACTATGCAATGTGAATGACGGATTGCATGTTTTCTAATTTGGTGCTATGATATTTTCTATTTGTAAATAATAATGTATTAAATGTACATGTTTTAAAAAAATCTTTTGGACTTTGTATTTAAAATGTGTATGAATACAGACTTGATCTCGTCATTATAATGGCTGGAGTAATGCCGATGTGACGTAAACCTTACTCAACTCAACTCAACTATGCTTACTGTCGAAGGACGAGACAACTGACACGATGATTATGAATGCACCCGTAACTCATTTAATGTCCTTGATGTCTCTATGTCAATATGGTTTATTCAAAACCGATGTGCCAGAGCCCCTCCCCAGGGCTGTGTAAAATGTCCGAAGTTTGTTTTACGTTTCCCTTCTCTCTAACCACCGACCATAAAGACTTGACACATTTCGGGAACAGATAATGATGAACGGTATTCTTTACGCAACGTTTCCTTCCAATAAGTAAAATGGTCCATAAGATAAAGAACCTGGGTCAAGGCGGGAGTTAAAGTCATAGTGTTTCCTTGCGGAATAATATGACCGACGTAATTAGTTTACTTAGGAGATTCTAGCCTCGCTCTGCGCTACTATGTATGCAATGAATTGCGTGTGCTTAAGGGGAAGCTCTCCTCTCTCACCGAACCGTATAGGATCGGTGCTAAAGTGACAGATCTAATCTGTGTTCGTGACAAATACGTCATGATGTGAGAGGCTGCGTCACGTAGACACACGCCAGACATAGAATATTGACCACTAGAAATTATGGACAGCACTGATAATGGCCACTGTCTGCAGCACTCTGCAATCCCGCTAACTAGTAGCAGCAAAGTGAAGTGCAGCGTGTGAAAATCAAAGGAATACAATAACTTCAAAGAAAGCACTATGCTAAACGTACAAAACCTCCAACTTCCTTTGCTTTGAGGTGGGCTATTATGTCTAGTTAATGTGATGCTGAAATGCTGAATTGCTGAAATGCTGAAATTTTTTTTCATAACTACAAACGTCTTTACTCTGAGGGAACAAGTGAAACCTCTTTAGGATGGAACGGAGAGGAAAATGTGTTGATGATACCATTTCAAGAGCATGAAAATGTCGTCAAATAATGCAGTAACATGAATAGTGTGGAAAAAGTGAAATAAGCCACAATAGTTAGCCAGTACGCATTACAGAAGAAGTATAAGGTTACGGGATGATCAGAGCACTTGAATTGATGAAACAGATTGTGTATTTTGTGACGATGCTCTTGTACAAAATCACATAACACAAATGCAGTTTCGTTACATCCATCAGTTGTTATGTTTCTTTGATGAATACAGGTAGCTATATATTGTCCCTGTTGTATTGGTATTGACTCCCAAGATGACAAGATCGGATCCCGGAGTACTGCGCTGGTGGCACACTGGCTGCGGAAGAACGCTAGAAACCAATATTGGTTGGTTCGAATTCTGTTTCGCCACGACTTTGTTCCTGGGTCTGCCCGCATTATATTCGAGCTAGTTCGTTACATACAGGTGATTAAACATTTTATGCAGGCATTCCTCCCAAAATAAGGTATCCTGCATTGATGTAACTGGAATTGTATTAAAAGCAACGTTAAACCCAACTCACTTACTGGGTATACAAAATGTATACATTTGGAGACATGTTGTACCCTGGCATTTCATGGATGCATACGCAGAGTAGTGTTTGAGTGGGTGATCTAGCATATTTAAGGCTGCGTTCAACAATTTAGTGCATATAGACCCCACCAATGGTTAGCCAGAACCGTCTTTACACATATCCAAACATGGGTACAGACGAGCGCCTCATCCACAAGACCACCTCGCCGCCCCAATGTACCCAAACCATGAAACATACAAAGATATTATATAGAGGATTCGATAAATACAAACATGATGCGTGTGGATTTGAATCAAGAAAATATCTGAACGTAGAAGAATTCAAAGTGACACCAACAAAGAAATGTCGTACAATTTCCGCAATTGTATTTTAAAATTAACTTGGTTTATAATGATTTCAAAATACTGCTAAGTAATTACAGAAGCAGTAGACACGATTGGCAGTACGGATATAATGACAGTATAAAATATTAGGCCAGCGGTAACAACAATAAAAACAAATACAAATAAAATGATCAAAATTCTAGAATAGGCCTTGGCTTTAAATCCAGGTTGAAAACAGCTGGTCTTTATGTGAGTGAGCAATATCACGGTTGGGGACACCAGAAATGGGCTTCACACATTGTACTCATGTGGGGAATCGAACCCTGGCCGTCGGCGTGATGAGTGAACGCATTCACCACTAGGCTACAAACCGCACCAGTGTTATGTCATGTAACATGAGAAAGGCACGTGCTTGTCCTGTATATAGGGTTACAAAACTTCAAGACATTTCCATATTGTCCAATGGATAAGTCTCTGCTGTTCAGGAAGATTCCAGACAAGCCGTTCCCACAAGGGTGGCTAAATATAGCACACAACTGTCTTCTACTGAATCTGAACAGAATGCAATACAACTGCAACATGTACAAGGAACACATTGCAATATATAAATAACATTGCCAGTTATGATTACGCCAAACTTCTGAATTTCTCATTAAGTTAGGCAAAAACGATATTCTTTACAAGTACTAGTATGTCGTGCTATATGCAGTCTACTGCACCTTTAGTTTCAACTTACGCTTTATTTCATTATGGTGTGTAACATTCTGCTATGGGCACTGATCACGACGACAAGCGATAGGAGGTAATGAAAGGCGAGCAGCACACAGGGGATTAGAAGTCTGCTATTTTCTGCTTACATGAACACGCTGTCAATGTAATAGTAGTGACTGTCACACGACTAAGCGTAATGTAGCAAGTCGCCACAGATGATAAATAGACACAGACTGAAAATTCGACAGGCATACAACTTGTTAAGAAATTAAGTATAAATGACATCGGTGTACGTGTTAAGCTTTCTGGCTACGCAACTGGTCCCCACCTGGGCTCCGACCTTTGACACAGAGTAAATTAGTTTAGTCTAATATACTCCCAAATTAGATTATCACCACAAGCCAATAAAGGTATCGATTTGTTAGTTTAATTTGCAACGATCCCGAGATGTAACTGAGTATCCCAGTGAGCCTGTTTGCAGGGTTTCGCCAAGTGTCATTGAGAGACGTGATAATCCTTTCTAAGGCAATGTGGTACCCTTGAATAGCCGTCTTTCAACTAATTAACCATCTTCAGCTCAGCCAGCCGTCCAACAAGAATGGAATAGAAATTCGTGTAAATCTGATTGCTTAGTTCGTTCGCTGCGGTATTAGCGTTAGTTGTATAATGGACATAGCTCAGTTCGACTATACATACTGTTAGTCAATGAACTGTTTAGCGTCAGATTGCACGTCTCTTTGAACAAAGACGACCGCATAAGATGCAGATGTCTCGGCAAACTCCTCCATCTATCTTTCGGGACACGGTGTTAACTTGAAAAGTGTTAACTGTTTTAATTTTAAAGAAAGTGTTGAAAAGTGTGATAGAACGATTTATAAACACCATTTCCCCACGTAAGGTTTCCTGTTCAGAAAATCTAATTTACAATGGTGATATTTTGGTTTCATTTAGCCATTTGTTTTTAGCCCTCCAAGTGAAACGTGGAAATGTTTCAAATATAATTATCTTCTGAGTTAAAAACATTTCAGATAGATGAGCGTAAATGTGCGTAGGTGTTAGACTGAGAAAGCTTGTTTACATATCGCGAATATCGCGAAGATTTACATAGCGTGAGTCCATATCACATCGCATCACATCAAATCACGTATTATCATATTTAAGAGACGGAAATACCTGAAGTAAAGGTTACGCCATGTTGCCATTCACCAAAGTACCTGAAATATTAGTAATCTTAGAATGGATTCTAATGCAGAAGACATTACTTGGAGATTCTGGTCAAGACCCGATTATTTACAGATCGCCGCCGTATGGCAGTGTATTAGGTAGCAAAAAATGTGCAGGAAGTTTGAGCGGTGGAGCAGGCCACTCATACAATTATCTCAACTATTTTGCGTTTTACGTTCAGTGGAATCGGCCAATAATCTGGACAGATTACTCTCACTCGTTGACGTGTGTTGAAGTTTTATCACTTGTATATATTTGGGTTCATGTAGGAATCTGATATGTATTAGTTACATTAGTAGAATTGTTCTATGTTTGTTAGCATAAGCACACACACAACGGGAGAACGTTTCCAGAAACGTAAAACAGTATTGTCAAACTGATAAATAGACACTCAAAGATATGATGAGGTTATTTATTCTGGTTCTCGAAAAGCGTACTTTTTGCGTATTTATAGGATCGTGAAGCAAACCAAGTTTGTTCTGGATAGATTTCTCGCATCCACAACACAATCCACGATGCGATAAATACACTGACATTATCCAAAAACGTTAGGATCCACTGACGTCATACGGCTTCAACCATTAAAACAACGACAATATCTGTTCTTCTCAAAGCAAGTTAAGATACATTGTCGACATATATTGTTACAATTCAATAGAGTGAGCATATATACGATGACAGTCGTTCAACTAAGTCAACGAACCTGACTGGTGGATCCACATTTGGCGTCTCTTACCGCAAGTTATTGAGGAACAATTTAATCCAAGAATCCCAGGATGGTTGCTTGAAACCATTAAGTGTGTATGTACCTTGTTGGACCAGAGTGTTGAGTATTTACTGTTACTCCCACCTTCATAGGGCGCGCTATACTTGTAAGTGAGTGAGTCGGGTTTTACGCCGCTATTTGTCATATCACATCATTTCAATTTAAAGTATCAGAGTGAGTGAGGTCCAGCAATATCATGGTGGGGAACATCAGAAATTGGTTTCACACATTGAACCCATTTGGGGAATCGAACCCGGGTCTTCGGCGTGACAAGCGGACGTTTTAACCACTAGACTCAACGTATCAGAGAAGCCCGAAGTCACGGATACATCAGACGTTTGCCACGTTGGTGAAAGCCAGGAGCATTGGATTAGTACGGACAAACCCAGAAACCATACTGGAGCGAACCGGGATTCGAACCCACCATCATGGTGGTCATATACTGCTTAAAACTGAGAATGAGACAACTGTTGAAATTATCTGTTTCGTTTATGTGATTTTTATGGCCTATATTTATTGTTTTCTTCGGGTCTGTTTTTTATCATTATCAAAATTTGTCCACATATTCCAATGGTACTCTCAAATTTGGATGCTTTTCTGATGCATGATGTCAGCGGGATATGCTAAGAGGCACCTTAATGGGCCTGATTGTCTTAGTGACGTGGTTGACTGGGTGTCATCGAACCCCGAAGGGGTTGATTGTTGTCCACTTAATATCAACCACAGGGATGCCTGGTCCTAATTTATCTACATGTTCTGTTTGAATGTTGTTCAACGCCGAAATCGGCAATATTCGAGCCACAGCGGTGTATATCTAATCGAGTCTGGACACTAAATCCAGTGATCAACATCGTGAGCATCGATCTACGCAACTGGGAGACAATGACATGTGTCAAACATGTTTGCGAGTCTGGCCACTCCATGGCGATAGACGCCTCTTACGACAAGAATGGATTGCTGAAGACCAATTCTAACCCGAGTCTTCACGGGTATCATTTACATGTACACAGCATAAAACAAAAAACCCTCATGCATGCGTACCTATGAACAAAAGACTCCCAAATCCCCCACTGTTCCGCCTTTCTTCTCATGCAAGCATAATGATGATGAGATGGGATGGCCACTGACGTTGAGATACTAAGGGTGTATAAACGGTTGATATGATTGACCATATCCTTCAGTAAGCCCAGACACAAGGGTGTCAAGGAGCGTCCGCTGGTGATACTCTGCTTATCAATAAATGATATGTCGATCAGGACGTAATTGTGTTTCATTAGTAATGGGTTAACCGTGTTGGGGAAGATCGATACAACGATATTGATACAACTGTAAAAAATCAATTGTTTAAAGCAGGATACGTGGGTTTGTATGTTGCTTTTATGGGTATCACATAGCGTATGTGAACACATGTAAACAGTCATCCCTCACGAAGCTAAAGGTGTAGGTCCCAATCGCTCTGAGTCTTGCAAAGTATGTAATTATTGGAGTGTTTTTTATCAATGAAATATTAACACAGCGCGATGTGTGTCAAGATTTAACGTCGCATGGAAGTAGCCATATACTGAATTTGCAAATTGGCTATATAACTTAATACATGTTATATACAGTTTTATATACTAAATATATTTTGAAAAGCGTAGTTTAGTATATCAATGGAATTTAGGATAATACAATTTACAATTGGACTGTAATCTGTTGGCAACTATGACAGCCAGATCCAAGGGCATCAGCTTCCTACATAATACTCCAGCAGGATTCGCCTCATCGAAAGCAGAGGAAGCAATGCCATCAATGGATTCTTGTCAATTTGGGTATTTTAGCTTGCGCTGACTATACATTTAAACGATCTGACGCAGAAAACCCAGGCGAACGGTCTTCCCAAACTTCTCTTTGGCATCACATGGTATACGTAGTGAGGTACAAGCGACCCCTGGCGACTGCGTAGTCGTCGAAGCTTCATAGTAGTGTCCGTTAGAAGCCATACCACGGGGGATGAGGGCTCAAACTAAGATTATAAGTGTCATGTCACTTCACTACGTTATCGACATTCCATGTGAATCTGGCCTTTCCCTCGCACTGTAGGGGTAGGCAGAGATACGTCTTGAAGCTACAAACCGACGGTCTGCTTCAAGTGACTATTTGTCCCTGCAGTACAACCAAGAGTACAACAATCACGAAGTCTTGTATAAAGTCTAGGAAAGTTAATACATTTATGTTGACCTATTCAATAAAGTCAACTTCCTCTCCTTCACCGAAAGCAAATACATGACAAGACGGACGCGGGCAGCTGAACATACGGACGATATGTCATGTAAGGGCAGAGTCGCAGACTCCATTGTCTGCAGAAGGCTGGTGGTGTATACTGTCTCTTCCTCAAAACCTACCGTTTCCAAATGCGAAAACACCCACCATTACCACGGCAATCTTGATACTGAAACAGATTAAGGTGTTGAAAGTTTCACTATTGTATAATTGTATATTGTATTTATGCCGTTACTTGTTATTGATGTGTTGGTTTATGCAGCTGCTCATTTCTGGTGTATATGCCGTGATATTGCTGGGATGTTGCTATAAGCGTTGCAACACACAGACACACACACACACACACACAAACAAACAAACAAACATGCACATTATTTATTTATTTCATTTTCCCCATTATTTAGACAGATTGGGTCATGAAACGGTTAGTTTAATCGAGAAAAGATACTGAAACATTCAAATATAATACTCAATAATACAACGTACATATACTTTGATACCAATGGTAGCTTTGTGCCATGTKCAGACAATGAAGCCGAYATTAGTTGAATATGTTTTTTCATGCTCCTAATTGTCATAGTCGGATGTGCCTGKAAACCTGATCTGTTAATCTCTCTGAAAAAGTCCATGAGGATGAGATGCTATTATCAGTAAAAACGTATTCTCTTACGCATTATGCCCGTATGCTTGTGGCTATGGCCAAGAACGCTGGAGTATGCCTTCGGCACAATTACATCAGTAGCTGATCTACTAGTACTTTACATGAGTGCTTTCATATTTATTATCTTTCATGTCATAGTGTTGTATATTTCTTTGAGAAGGACATTTACGTTACTTTAAGATAAGGTATGTTTCAGGTTTATCCTCCTGAACTATTGGATTAACACAATGCAACATACCGTAGTAGATATAGATATCGATCTATCCCTTTGAAGTTTTTAAGATAAATGTTTCTACCTGCGTTAAACTATTAGATTCAAGTGGAACACTTTAATATTGATGGACATCTTTAACAGAATTATTCTCAGCCGTGTTCCTCAGGATGTCTGAATGCTTCATTTTCACAGCTGTTTACACTTCTCCTGGATTCTCCAGTGTCAACACTAGAGTAACAAAATCCACTTCCTTTATAAATTTGATGCCTTTGTGTCTGGACTAGAAACACACAAGCAAACACCTCTTTTCGTTGTCCGACACCCATCCGGTACGTTGGAGCACTGTTGCTTTGCAAGAGTAGTGCAGACAATGTTTGCAGTGCAAGCACGTTTCCTTTCTAACTACACAGAAAGCTTTCGTCCTTCCCGGCGAGGCATCGTGACTTCTTCCAGCTTGCTCTTCAGCCCTGTGGAGCCAAATGGCGAGAGGGTATTGATGTTGTGCCAGGGGGGATCAAAAGGGATAAACTTGACGCAATACGTGCCTGAGCTGAGGCTGTGGCGGTGGGCTTGGAGCTGGGAGTCTTGGAGCGTGAGCCTGCACGATCAACAGCGTTAACTAATCGTTTCATTGTCATGGTACGTTTCTAATAAAGGACTCTATACACTGTTTCATTAGGGAGAATACGACGAATATTACAACTTTATAGCGATTGCTTTTGTAATTTGTGTATTCTGTTGGATTTAGATAATGTTTGGAATTGTTTGATTTCCATCACGGGCGTTATTTGGACACTTTTTGAGAGGGTGAATGTGGTGCGAGTTGAAATCGGCAGGACTTAAGCTTGATCAGTTGATAGACATTATGAAAAGAAGGACGGAAAAGCGGATCCCACTATGTCCTTTAATTGTCCTTTGAGTATAGCTTTCAAAACAAAATTCTTCCACTTCACGCTAGTCTAGTAATTTGGCGGAAAGTGCAATGCTTTAAATCTTTAATATCACGACTGATATCAGGCTTCTGCTAATCAATTGGCCCTGTTGAAAGAAGACTTTGATCTGTAATCAAGACAAGGTTTTTATGGTACACCGTTAAATGAAGCGATAAGAGGAGGACCCGATACGGAACTGACTCCTCTGATCCCCCAGATATGAAGTCGAGGTACTGCAGGGTAGCAAGGCATGGCGGACATCATCTTGACTGACTGTCACTACGTTTTAAATTACCAGGCTTATGCTGTGTCATATTACAGGTGTCTATTTCATAAAGTCTCTTCCTACTCCTGCCTTGGTAGATACTTAAACAAATCTGTCAGGTGGCTTAAAATACAAGTAGATCACATTCCCATTGTAATTGCTTCTGTGTGTGCTCATATTGCACCATTAAATCTGTTCCTGGAAAGTGGAAGACAATGTTCATCATATCATGAGGTTTTGTTGGCCAAGAATCTCATATTTGTAAATATTAAGTGTATCAAATATCAATCTCTATTTCCGTATGAGTGTTCATAATGAGCGGCTTATGCTTCATGTCAATAGGAAGTATGCCTTCCCTTTGAAGGCATTTTAAAATAGCAATGTGTTGAAGAATCCAGTGTTACCCTCTGTGTGTGCAAATGTGTGTGTGTGTGTGTGTGTGTGTGTGTGTGTGTGTGTGTGTGTGTGTGTGTGTGTG
>VKKT01004608.1:10290-41230 GCA_008038995.1 Haliotis laevigata | reverse complement strand
ATTAAGGGGAAAGACATTGTTAAAAATATTTAATCAACTTGACACTCAGCCATAGATTAAAGGGAACAAAACACTAGCACTCGGACCAAATTTCATTAGCTGAAGCTTACGCTCTTAATGCTTGCAATCCCATTATTTATATTATTGTTAAACCGACATTCTTTCTATTTGGCGTAGTTCATGATTTGAAGTTTTCGTTCATGAAGATTATATTCCTGATACAATTTCTTGATTACTGACTTTAAATATAACGACATTTTAAAATTAGGTTGTCGTATAATCTGTGGACATTCATATCAAATGTCAAAAGCTTTACATATATGAACAAAACACAAAGAAGGATCTGCTTGAGTTGTTATTCAAATTATGCGTCTTTGGTCACAACAAATCGAATATTACTTTGTTACTGCATTCTCTTAAAGCTCATAATTTGCTGGACATCAAAATTACCATTCATTGTGCTATTATTCGCATCGATGCATCATGTTTGTAATGTATGTTTCATCAAGACTATTATGGTCGTTTTCTCTTCGGGACTGCACAGGCTAAAACTGAATCTAAGTGATGGATAAATCAGTTAAAGCTATGTTGCTGTACTCGTGTGCCTTGCCAGAGTGACATGAGTGAGTCTCGATCGTATACCGTATTGTGAATGTGTGTGATCATTGGTTTGTAGGTACCATACCCATGTCCCCTACGTTCATTAAATTATTCATTGTCCTTGAACTGCAACACTTCATGCTTTCTTCACACATCAAGCTGGCACGCAGTGATATGATGAAATGCAATTCAAGTAACATTAATCCCACATCACTCACTTGAACATAAAAACATCATCCCACAAATCCATACTCCAGGAAACCAATAGCTCGAATAATGAGGATGATTTGGTTTTATATACAATTTTGCGGGAATTTATGAAGAAGAATATTTCATTTGCAGTGTGATGACAGCTCACCGCCCACAATATTATTTTTGGAATGGCTCATTGCATGACATTACAATTAAGTAGAAGAGTGCACGTCCATCTGTGAAATGAGAACTTATTTATGTCGATACGTATGGAACCTTCTGTATCATTGATTCAATTAGATAAATACGATTGTTAACACACATGAGTAAGACAATTGTTTTCAATAATTGAACTCGTGCTCGTGTTTAAATGTAATCTCACGGTGTCACATTTATCGTTCCCTGGCATAATGATACCGTACAATCTGGCTCCACACAACCTCCAGCTCCTTGGCATAATGACACCGTACAATTTAGCTCCACACAACCTCCCTGGCATAATGGAACCGTACAATTTGGCTCCACACAACCCCCCTGGCATGATGATACCGTCACATTTGGCTCTACACAACCTCCTTGGCATGATACCGTACAATTTAGCTCCATACAACCTCCTTGGCATAATGATGCCGTACAATCTGACTCCACACAACCTCCCTGGCATAATGATACCGTAACGGTACAATTAAGCTCAACACAACCTCCTTGGCATTGTGATACCGTGCAATTTCCACACGATGTTCACAGTTCGATCCGTACATTGACATATATTGTACAAAATTAGTAGGATATGCTATTGGTGACATGTCTCGGATAACTGACCTGTGTTGGTTTCAAAGCGTCAGTTAAATAGTAAAAGGATAAGATATTTCGTTCAGGAATTCGGCTCTGTTTACCAAACAGCGTGTTGGTACCCGGTAGTACAGGTCGTGAATGTAAAATTCTGGATACTAATGTCAACCGAAAATGTACAGCTACTTCAGAATATTGCCATGTTTATACACCATGCACTGTTAAAACGCAAACGCGCTTGTACCACTCACCCATTATAACTGTTTTTACGTGTACTACGGGCCTCTGGCCTACAGTTCAGAAATAAAGAAGAAGAATAAATGTAAAATATTGTTGTTATATATATGCTGTGTTTAGGTTGTCTGGACGGACCAGTGGTCGACTTTGCTTACATTTGAAGACAGAAGGATCATTGACGACGAGAGGATCAGTGTTGAGAGGCCATACACCAAAGACTGGAACCTGCATATCCGAGCTGTCAGGAGCACGGACAAGGGTATTTACAACTGCCAAGTCAACACCAGCCCAGTCAAGATTAAAACAGTCAACCTGTTTGTACAAGGTATGGAGATCCCAACGTGCCAATTTTCAGCAGTCAGAAGTTAACAAAACATTAGTTGTTTTTTATCCCGTGTATTTAAGATAAGCATGGTGCCGACGGAAAAGTGGTTTAATGATATTCCCATGGTGGATGCTGCAGTTCATGAATAATTCATTCTACGAAAAGGTGGAAGGTAGAGACATAAATACTGAGCATGTGGTTATCCGTGAGTTTCTTTTCATTCGTGGAAAAAGTGCATCTGTATATTATGAAAACCTTAGATATGGCAGTCTATGATTAGTTTGTTCTGGGATGTTTGATCGATCGCATGCCATTGATTATCTAAATTCCTCTAAATGTAATTAATTTCATCTGCATCTATTTGTACAGTTGGTTGTATTTTGACGGATACAGATGCGATTATTGAAAACCACACGATGTTACGAAATAACTGTTCTTCTTAAATCTATATCTAGTCATCATGAATAGATATAGATCTCAGTGTGCGACACTATGAGATTTACCACTCTCAACGTCATTCCATATCCACAATAGCTTACAAATATGGATTCCCATCCCCTCTTTGTTGTGGAGCTTCCATCTTCATCATCAAGGCAAAGTATTTCCCACAGAGCATAGTAATCATTGATAGTATTTACTGATGATGCTTAAGTAAGTTAGTGAATGCGTTAAAAGTTACGTCGTGTCGGTATTCTTTCGGCTATATAGCGACGAGACCAAGTTAAATATCTATATTTGATCATAAAACATCAACTTTTCGAAGCAAATGTCAAATATATATCTACATAACTATATTATTTAAAACAGCTTAAAACACGGGCTATTAGCTACAAGCAAACAGACCTAGGGCAACTCGCTGGGGATTGATGTTTAAGTGAATGTACTCGTCGGTTCGTAAGGGTATGGGAATCTGAAATCTTATATTCATAAGAAATATGCTTTTTTCGATCCGCTGGTGCTTTTGTTCACTAATGTTGCGCTAAACAAGCAATCTTTGAGAACGAAAACATTATGCATTGCATGGGTGTTCGCCTCAGGGAAATATAAAAAAACCCACAAAAACATTCTTAAACTCTAAGGATTTGTGTGGTTCCTACAACGACCATTTTTTAAAACATGCATTATTTGATTATTGTGGAATTAGCCTCAGACACAAAACATTCAGTGTGCAGCCTCATTGTTGACCCAGCAAAAAGGGCGATTGTTAAATGCCAAATCTTCAAGCTAATATGATTAGGGGAAAACATTTGCCAACCCGAAATCTCGTTTAAGACGCATGTTTTACAGGATCGTATAGGAAACAAGCATATTTTCAATCATCAACGATTTCAGCGTCATTAATGACAATAGGCCGATGTTAATAACGGTATTTAATAACATGTATTTTGACATATGACCCATGGAACATGTATTCATCTGTCCAACAATCTTTTAAAAACTGATGAGATTGTTTTTATCTTGTCAAATTCATCTGTATTTATGTTCCAGTCCCTGCGAAGATAATAGCCGATTTATCTTCAAGTGACGTCACAGCACTTGAAGGAGAGACGTTGACGCTTGTATGTAACGTGACAGGTGTTCCCATGCCAACAGTCACGTGGTACCGACATCCACTTGAGGACGATGGCGTAAAGGAAAGTAAGTACCATGAGCTGTTTTGAAAATATAACGTCATGTGGGACATAAATAAGATGCCATAAGTTAAAAAATGTATAAAGTGTATTATGCTTACGAAAATTCTATTTTACGTCAATTACATAACTGGAGGGAGGAAGGAGTCACACTGTGGTGGACGGCGCCACTTCTCCATTAGCACAGGGTATTAACGTTGATTATGACTATGAGAGCGTCAGCACCACATGTTCACGTGGTCTAAGTGGTTTAATGACTGCGAGCTGCGTGACTTGGATCTCACCACCAAGCCAACGTGCCGTAATACTATTCAAAGCCGTGTTAAACCCATTTGCTGTGGACAGATTCTGCGCTCTGCATCGTTGATAGTTTGACACTTCCAGTACTTTGTTGAATTTCAGCTTTATGCCTATACCGACCCCTTTTCTGCTTGTGTAGGGGGTGGGAGCTCAGTTGTTTACACGTTGCAATTTGCTATGCAGAGTTGTGTCCCTTAGGAGGGCCAGAATAAGGGTTTCTAAGTTTGTTAGTTTCTGTGTATCAGCACCAGAGCATAGCCATGTGCTCGTGGATATCAACGCGTGGTAAACCTTTCAAACTTGCTTCAATTTGGGCTTTTCCTCCCATGTCGAGCGCTAACACCGCGATGCGAGTGATATTATGTTCAGCTGCGTGAAACACCATGCACTCACTCTTGTGTCAATAACTCCCACGTCATCACAGAGTATTAGTTCCTGCATACGTCTGACATCCTCATTACTGTGTTAGGATACAGAACACTAAGAGAGTTTGAAATTGCTGCAAGCCTTTTGCTATTGTCATCGACGTGTTTTGCTCGACTGTTGCTAAACTGCATTTAATCACTGGCTGTAAACCGCTTTACGATTGCAGTAAAATTGATACTTCTAGGTGACAATGAGCAAGAAATACCAAAGAGTTAATCTATTCAGTTGAAATGTATTATACTTTACTCATTTGGGAAGTTGGGTAGCCAGTGGTTAAAGCGTTCGCTCGTCACACCGAAGACCCGGGTTCGATTCCRCACATGGATACAATGTGTGAAGATCATTTCTGGTGTCCCCCGTCGAGACTATTGCTGGAACATTGCTAAAAGCGGCGTTAAACTAAACTCACTCACTTACTTTTTTTCTCATTTGAATACGATCCTAACTTCTGCCAGAAGAAGAAACAAAGTCACATCTAATTGGCACCGACATAAAAAATATTCCCAAGAACCATTGTTAATTATAGTGATCACTTGAAATATAACAAGATATTCCATGTCGTAAGTTATGTGATGACCAGTGAAACAGGTGGGGGTGATAGCTCGCGTGTGTTTAAAGCATTTGCTTGTCACACCAAGAGCCATCCCTCGGAAGATATTGCTGGAATATTGCTAAAATATAGTGAACCCGTCTTCACTCACAAAGGCAACGAAGATTTATAACACAATCAAATGTTGCTTTATTTCGGAGAAAACAGTATGTCCTAAACAAACACAACTGAAATCAAGAATATCTCCAGTTTCAATAACTCCCTTTCGCAATGTCATCCCGAATGTAATTGTGGTTTATACTCCTATTTCCCAAGCGGCAAGCTCGTGATCCACACCGTAGCAACAACGTAACCTTCTCTCAAAGGCGATAAAGCATTGACGCCGTGGCGAATATTGCGATACAAAGGAGACATTGATGGTGTAACCGGCAGCTGAGATTGATGCGACCTGTGGTGCGGAGGTTATGAATGATGGAAGCATCTCTCAGTGTCATGTCTTCAAACATTGTCCCCGACCTCATTCGATCGTTACGCGGTTGGTGGTCAGATGAAGTCAGTACGTGTGGATTGCTCCGTTCATCAATGAGACGAAGCCAGACACGGACACTTGAGCAAACCTTTATACGTCGTTAGATACCCACGGTGGTTCTTTTAAAAGTCTTTTTTAATTACATTTGGATTAAGTTGATTGTATTCTCTGTTGTCAAAGGTTTCTTATGTTGTCATGGTGTCGAATAACAGTGGTAACATTTGGATCCTTGTTTAACGCAAGAGGTCTAAGAAACGCCATGTGTTGTATTAATGTGGTACCGCATTTTTCTATATGTAGGAATACACTTTACTTTTTACGAGAATTGAATGTTCAAATATTCGGGGTTTTTTTTATTCCGATACAAGTAAAACCTTCTTGGTTATACATATATTCTCCTTGGTATAATTATGGGGAAATACACATCTGGAAAATACACACTTATTGGGGGTACGTGACAAGATAAAATTTAAATGAACTTGCATGTTCAACATTTCCCTCACATGGTCAAGTAACAAAATTATGCAAAATATAGAGCTTCAGAAAAGAATATATTGTCATTATTTTCACCATACAGGAATCGGTATGGACGGTGAAGTCCTTGTCATTTACAACGTCAGTCGCTACTGCAGCGACACCTACGAATGTGTGGCATTCAATGATGTACCCCCAGCGGTGAACAGACAGATAAAAGTAACCGTGCAGTGTAAGTAGCGAGTCATCGCAGCTAATTGTCACCCTCAGCAAAAAATATGAGAATTTTATTCCAGTCAAGCGATAATGCTTAAATAACAATGTAAAAATCGACTCGCAACAAGCCAGGAATGTCTAAATACAATTTGTTACAGTAACTAACTTTTTACATTTGATTTTATTAAATACCTTTTTATGCAGATTGAATCTAGGATCGGTTTTATTGTTTCTTGGTCATCTTGAGGTCGTTTAGCAACTTCAGCTTGTTTCGTTTTACTCGTGAATCACATTGTTTCAGAAGCATTACATATACATTTGACCTGATGCTGCCACAACTTCATCATTTGGCTCGTTATTCAAAATTACTTCGATAAAAATGGCATGCTGTATATTCTTTCCCTCGGCTATTGTTTCTATATTCAAGTCAAATGTACAAATTTTATATTTACACTTGAATTTACAAATCCAAAGTCGCTATGTTCGTTTATCATAAAGGCTTTCCTATACGTTACAAGCAACACATATAACAAACACTATCGATATGAAGCTGCACGAAGAAGATAGAAATCGAACGGAAAGCGCTGTCTTTACCCCTTCCTTCAGCCCCTTTAACGTCGAGAGTAGCGTCTCAAAGTATCGACCCAACATGACCAACTCTCACAAAGCCAAGCGGTCATAAAATACTTGAATCAATTCCCTTGACGATATGATAAACCGCGACATAGCCGAGATAATAAAGTGTAATGACGTATTTCCTGAATACACTACAAATGTCCATTTAAGACACAATACAACAAAAGAAATTAAATTCTAGTTGCCATTCATTCTCAGGTTTTTGTTTTGCTGTAATGAAACTCCTTATTCAGTTGTTAGGTTTGCTTTTCAAGAATTCATTTTAAGTGGATTATATACACAGTACATCACTGGCAACGAAAGTTCTCGGGTAACTGTTTTAATGCATGCCGTGGGCTTTCTTGCAGTTATCCATAGATTTAGTCACTGTCTCTTAACGTCAAGTCAAGTGCTTAGGGAATGTATGTTTGACCGCCTTTGAAGAATGTCACTTCATTTTCATTATTTACTTTAGTGTAGATCAGTTGCATATATCGAAACGTTTCCATGTTATTATTTACCAAAATTATGAGATCAGTCTAGTTTGCTTACTTGTTTTTGTCTTACAGTTCCACCTGAGGTCAGATTGTCTACCAAACGCATAGGACAGGATGTTGGCAAGGAAACCATCTTAGAATGTGTTATTTCCGCCAGCCCACAGGAGATAAGCGTATGGGTTCGAAATGGGAAGGTTAGTTGAAGTGTTTCCACATGTGTCCTTTCAACAGTTGAACACTGCATTTAAATCAACGTTTCGTTAATTTTCGAGTTAGTAATTCACAAGAATATTGTTTTAAAAATAATTGCTGGTAAAATTTATCTCATATGCTGTTAAGAGGAAGGTTTTATGTTACCATTGGAAGTTAGTGTATATAGACACCTCCGGATGTGACGAAGTTGATCATAACTAATAAGACTGTGCATATATTTTAGTGAAATCAATATATGATATCATATATTTATAAATAAAACATATTGTTGTTATGAACAGGAAACGGAAGCAGTAAGAATATGAGCAACTCCCGATTTCCTTGTGGATACGTAGGTGGTTTTATGTCTTTTATGATAAGGAGGTTTCTACATTTGAAATATGTGCATGCTATGCATTTCTGTTCTGACATTTTTCCATTTTTGGCCACAGGAACTAACCGACAGTGAAAAATATCGTATTGAGATATACGAAGATAAGGACCACACTATTACTCTGAGTTTGAGGATTAGAAATATCAACGCATTTGATTTTGGCCAATATACGTGTATGGCATCGAACATACTGGGCAAGGACAAGGAAACAATGCATCTCTACGGTAAGTTGTGTACAGCTGAAGTATGACGCGTAAAAATAAACCAGGAAAGACAGTATTGTCGATATGAACGGCGGGCTTCTGATTTTCAAATATCTTTATATGTTTCCATTATGTTATAGTGATATTTGTGGGTGGGGTGGGGTTTAGCCCAGTGTCTTAAGCGTTCGCTCTTCACACTGACACTGAGTACAATGTGTGAAGCACATTTCTGGTGTTCCCCATATTGCTGGAATATTGCTAAAAGCGGCGAAAACTAAACTCACTCACTCACTCACTTTTGATATTTGAATATGTGCATTTCACAAAATGCCCAAACGGATTGCATTTATTTAACTCACGTTATTTAAACATTATGCTGCCGCCAGTGAAATTTCTGTATAGCGCTGACATTATGTAGGTTTTTCATCATTTGCTTTCTTAAAATGTAAGTAATTAAAAGAATTCCAGGTGGTAAATTTGGTTTCTCTAACTGTGAACCAACGAGCGCAGGGGGCGTAAAGAGGTGTTGGATGAGGTCATTTCAACTTACACCGCGAGGCGATGAATCATGCCTAAACCAACTGACAGCATCCTTCACAAAACAAGGACGATAACCGTGCCATTTGAATAACAGCGATATTTGTAAGAGCAAGAGAATCAAATAAACGTATAACATGGGAATCGGTTGCTGGTGACAGGCATACTGTTCTCCAACAATACTTGTAATTTCTTCTCTCTGTAGTTTCATATTTCTTTCTGTCACATTTCAGTGTTTTAAAAAAAAACTGATTACTGATATATTATATTACGTCTTCGCTCCGACAAAGTTAAACAATAAAATGCTTGTATATGTAAAACTTCCACTGCAAACCTAAACGAAAATTCCTTTGTTATAATATCTTATACTGACTGGTGAAATAGTAGATTCTGTTTTAATGATGTATAGCAAATGTCACAGAGATCAAATGGACCAAAGGAAAATCAAAATGAAAGAAACATCTGCCTCTTTATCTCACCGGTGCTTGAAACACAGATCCCGTCCTTCTTTCTGGAACAATCAAACCTAGAAAAAGACAGATTGCTGACTCTTTTTGAAATATTGTCTGAGAATTCTCAATATGTGCCGAATTAGCCTAAATGCCATTTTCTGAAAGAAACATACAAAGGCAATTTTTGGTCGTTTGGAAGGTAATCTGTAAGAAGAATACTGAGGAGAATGACAATATAAAAAATGTTGGTGTGTCAGTGTGTAGACAATAACTGGATTTGATACGGATAGCTATAGTGGGTACAGTGAAAGTAAAAGTCTGCAGTGTTGTGGTCCTGAATCTGAAAAGAGTCCTATGATTGTTGGTTCGAGTCCCAAATTCGCATAAAAAAGTATGTGTCAGCTCCATAGACGTGTTGGGAGGTTTCAAAAACCAAACTTGATGAGCATATTGTGTTAGTTTGAACTTTACTACAAAATAGATTGACTTTACTGAATCTGAAGTACAGATAAGAATATCTCGACAGCATAATACATGGGATAAATGACACGATAACGACAATACGTCATTGGACTGCGACTCCAAGGGAAAGACGAAAGCGACCATATATATGTTGATATGGACATGTCCCGTACATGTAACCCGCGAAGAATTGGTCGGGTTCGAATTGGTCTTCAGCAACCCATGTATGTCGTAACGGGATCAGGGTCGCTGACCTGGGTGACACATTGTATTCAAACTGCGTAGATCGATCCTCATGATGTTGATTACTTGATTGTCTGGTCCATACTCGATTATTTACAGACTGCCTCCACATAGCTGGAATATTGCTGAGTGCATCGTTAAGCAACAAACAAAATCCTTTACGTGTGTTTATGGTGTGATTTGTTCTCTTGCAGATTACTCGATATACAAGAAAACAACGACACAGTCTCCCTCGACATCACCCCCTCCATTGTACACACCATTTTCCCATTACCCCAGAGCCACACAGAGGACCCCTGGGCATGGGGGTCGCACAGAGCTGCAGTTTGTTACCATCAAACAGACGACGAAACACATACCTGAAAACAATGGTAATTGTATTGTTCAGTTGTAGATGCAGTATATCAGCAGAACGCTAACAGTTTAGCTGATTTCCACCTTTCAAAGAAATACTATCATCATAATATTGATCTGTCCATTCAAATGTTTAGAAATATTACCTTCCAGACAAAAGCTGTCATTGGTCCAAGTGAGAGTATCAAATCGTGTTTAGATAGTTACATACAGTTCTGGTGCCTATAGTTAATACGAAAGGTTATATTTGAAACAAATGTCTTGATCAAGGCTATGTTTCAACTCTGAAATGTGATCGTTCATTGTCTGTGTCTAATTTGGCATATGAGACGAGCTACATAACGATTAAATGCCAAACTGAAACAGAAATTCTCATAAACGCATTAAGTCGTTCAGAAAATTCACTTGTGGAAAGTATTTGTAATCGCCGCTATCGTTATCTATGAATCATTTAAAGCACAAGTGTTATGAGATATAAAACTTACTGACATATCACGTTTTCATCCATGTAGGAGACGCACACAAACCTTTAGAGACCAGAAACACCAATGCTGTGACGTCGGTCCACGTCGTGACAGCGCTGTTTGCAACTACAGCAACAATTGCCGTATTCTTCTCAAAGCAATGGTTGTGAAACTTGAGAAGTTAAAATCTATTACATGTATTTGCTCAACCAACGCCGTCCAGTGACTTCCATATTGTATAGATACTAGAGAGACTCAAGTGGAGTACAGTAGGCTTTGACTTCATTGGCTGATTGCAATGTTTTGTTGGACAAGTGGGACACACCATCGCAGTCAACGCTGGCACTATAGACTTGCTGCCATCATGGATCATTGTATTGGTATCGATCCAGATCTAGCAGTGTGTAAGTATATATTTCAGATTTGTATGGAGTTTGGGCATGAATGGTCCAGTCGCCTAGAGCGGCGATATGTGTTGTGCAGCGTTGTGTCCCCTGGGCGCGCCAGGAACCTATGACAGTTGGTTCAAATCCCGGATCGTCCTGATTGTGTTTCTGGGTTTGTCAGCAACATACTCGGGATCGAGGGTTGTACCAAAATAGGAAACTTCCGAGACAGAGCACTTCGAGCTTTTCCCCCAAACCCAGCTGACACGGCGTGCTATAGCCAGAATGTAATCATAGAGGTCTTAAACCCAACTCACTCACTCACCTACCCATTTAAGGAATGTTGTTTGACGGCGTTCCGGAATATTTCACGTCTGTGTATAAATCTGAACCTGGACCAGATCCAACAGATCAGACATAATGTGTGAAGCCGATTTCTGGTGTTCCCCGTAGTGACATTGCTGGAATATTGTTAAAAGCGGCGTAAAACCATACTCACTCACTCACTCACTCGAACACTTGACATGGCTTTCCATGTGTTTGGGACGAGTGAAACCGTCTGGGCATAATCGAACCACATTTTCTCAAACACCTTGTATCAACACTATCTAATAGTTATACACATATGCTCATAATATAGGCACTTAGTAGTTATGTCTTATGATTTGGAAAGGGTTTCGTCGCTTTGAAATGTATTTACGTCAATATTGTTTTATTCAAAAGATACAGAAACAGTACCGCGGTGACATGGGGCAATTAGGCAGATTAAAGGTATATCCCTTTCTTTCATCGTATCAATTATTTCTGAGATCTGTCTGTAATATGACAACCCCCGCTCCTTGGAGTGACGCAGCTGGACAAGTGTAACGCGCTGGTACTCGACTTGTTCCGGAGGAGAGCCACCAGCATAGCAGGAGCTCTCGATGAGTATGTTTATGTGGGAGGTTTAATTCCCCACATGCGACTATACTTTTTACTTTATTAACAGTGTTACATCTGTTGTACTTGCAAATATGACCTAAACGCTTAACCGTTTTTCATCTTTTGAGCTTACTTTTCAACATTGTTGTACAGTTGTAACAACTGTCTTTGATGTTGAAATGGAAAGCATGAAATACATGATTTAAACGTTTGACAACTGAATATTTTACATTGTTGCACATTTCAAAATTAAAAGGACGAGCGATGCTAATGGAGGATTGCTCTAGTGATGTTTAGATCCCTTACTGGCTCATCGGGACCCACGGGCCTTGTCACCCTGTCCTGTGACGTTTTCCTAATGTTTGGATGTTCACTGCATTTAGCTGTTGAGATATCATTAGATGTTTCTGGTGATATATATTTCATGAAAGATGTTCTGTAATAGCTTGTGTTTCGCAGAATCTTATATGGAATGTGTTCAAAGCACTTCCCATTAATCACAAAGCCCAGAGACAGATTCGTGTGCAAACAGTAATAACGGTAACTCCTTCAGGCTGGTCGAGTCATTGTACACCGTACCCAACTACGGCTATTGGAGATGATGAAATAAGTACATAGCCCATAAATTATGTACCAACAGATGTATGGAGCAGAACTACTTTGTAGGCGTTCATAACTAGAATTAAACCCACTTGACAAGATATTTGCTTATTATACTGAACACATTATAATTAAATGTATACTCATAGATAATATTCTTAATAATCACACGATCCAGATCGGAGGAACACTGTTTCAGTAGAAATTGCCCCAGGTACCAAAGTGTCTCTTTGTTCTGAATTTCCTCTGGAGCCGATCAATGGATTATCGGTTTGTAACTGTTTGTACGTGTTCAAACGTACTTTTTAAAATCTGACGTTTCAGATTAAACTAACAAGATCAAGCTCGGGAATATAGTTTCATTGTTTTAAGAGTACGATATTTGATTCTGTTCGAAATTAGTGACTCAATGTCCGAAGTTGGTCAGATTTTCCCCCAAATGTTGGACATTTTTTATAACGTTTACCAGTTGTGAATATGTTCAGAAGACTGAGGACACAAAAGATTGTTTAAGGCAAATGATGCGCAGGCGAAGATGTTTTACTCGTTTTGTCAATTAAATGTTTACTCAAACTTTGGAATCTGTCGTTCTACTGGCTCGAAAAGCGATGATCATCTTTTTAAATCGACGAAATCTTTCCCACGATCATAAAACCTCACATAAATATGTAGTGTCCACTGTGCGATTCCTATTATGGAGCTCTTCATTATGAGCAGTACCTAAATGTAAACATCATCCTTTGAATAATCTATGCTGTTTTCATTGCTTTCTTTCCTCACTATATGTTTTTAGAATTTTTGGGGAGGATTACGTTGACCTTTCATGGAGACTAAGTCTGGTCGTAAGGTCAGTAGTGACAAATAACAGTACAATTTAGTGTAGTATCATACTTCAGCGTTCTACCACAACGAACAATGAGGCGAACAATATTTAGTGAAAGAAAGGAATTTGACTGTTAGCTGCGTAGTGTGAGTGCAAATTCAATTCATATTCAGGTAAAGTATCGGTCAAAGTTATGTAAGTTAACATTATGAGATATTTCCAGGGTTTTAGGAGAACCTGGTGTCGTTGATCTTTAAGTGTTGGCCACAGCTTGATCTGCTACAAAACGCGGTTAAATTGGATTAACTGTATGGACATCTTCTGGATTGGGGCGATGGGGTAGCCAAGTGGGTGAAGCGTTCGCTCGTCACGCCGAAGGCCCGGGTTCGATTCCCCACATGGGTAAAATGTGTGAAGCCAATTTCTGGTATCCCCCGACGTGATATTGCTGGAATATTGCTAAAAGCGGCGTAAAATCAAACCCACTCACTCTTCTGGATTATTCACAGTGAATTAATTCACTTCTTGTATTGTTGCCCATTTCTGGTGTTCCCCCGCCGTGATGTAGCTGGAATATTGCTAAAAGCGGCGTAAAACCAAACTCAGTCAGTCAGTCTTGTTTTGTTACTGTCTCAGTCGAAATATACCCTATTCTGAATAATAAATCAACAGAATATTTTTAATTATATATATTTGTTACCAGAAACATGTTACTTAGTGCATTAGTCTTTGCATACTGTTCACTTGATGATGGTTGGTGATCTGAATGAGTGAGCTGATAGGGTTTAACGCCGCGGTGAACTGGACTTAGTTATTCGCACGAGTGGTCAGCTTGAAGTGGGAGAAAAGTAACGCTTTCTTGCAACCACCGAGTACGGGTAGTCTGGGCAAACCGAAGAGAATCCGTAATAACTGAATCCTAGCGAACTAAGGGACATAACTCACCCAACCGTTGCGCCTTATACGAATTTTGACACGTGAAACCCACCCGGGCATAAACTATCCAATAACACCATCAAGCGTCAATGGGCACCATGGCGCCTGGTTGATCCTGTTGTTTAGTGGCGACCTGTCCGGTTCCAACTGATTATGTATGTTTCTAGATTTGTCTGAAATAAACCCGTGTTCGTGGATTGAAACAAAGGGGTAAACATCTCCTACCGACATCACTCCTCATGCATCAGCCGTGATATGACTGCAGTACTGTCACACTACAAAACCTACTAACAATATTAAACATGGTTTGTCTTCCCAGGCGAATTCAGGTCGTTTCTTAGCAGTTTGAAAGTACGTAAAACCACAATTGTTCTCAAATATTTCAAAACCGGTATAGTCTAAGTATAATTTACTGGGCACAAGTTAAAACAGGTACTTCGGACACTACGTGTACAGGCAGACTATGTCTCTTACATCTCTTACTTGTCGTAGGAGCCGGATGAGATGAGGCTTGGGTGTTATCTCGTGTGTCGTCTCACCCGACCAAGTGGACCGTTGCTCGTGATATCAGCCACTTGATTGAGACTTTTATAAATACCGCCTGCAATGTTTCGTATATATGGGTAAACGCCAATCTAGCATACAGGGTGACACGGAGCCAGAGGTATATAATTCCGCCTAAAGCTGTGTAACTCCTCTAAATGTAGATATTTTTTTAAACCAACTCAAATACAAGATAACTAAATAAACTAGGAGTTAATGTTTATTGTGCTCAAATACCCTCGAACAATTTTCACAAATTGCCATTAACACCTATATATATATACATATATGTGTGTGTGTGTGTGTGTGTGTGTGTGTGTATGTATGTATATATGTATATATGTATATTATATGGTTCTCTATCATGCTTTTTCTACATGCTAAACGATGAATTGTATTTTCAGAGGACAAGATACACCCCTTAATGTTGGAGACGACATGGCGAGGCTATGAATATTTTCTGTGCGCTTCCAACAGTTGTCAAGGGTCATCAAAGAATGGATGCTTCTCATGACCTTGAACAAAACTTTATGAGTGACTATGCCATTGCATCTAATTACCGATAATTATATATTTCGAAGTATACGCTACTACACATGCGTAGTGTAAATACCCCAAACAGTATTCTTGTCACGTGTTGTGTGTATTGTTGAGACACTGTAGAATGATATAACACGGTTATCTCCCTTCCCATGTGTTTACAAACTGAAGGCCGCGTTTCTTTTTCATGATATGAAATGTATGTTTGCTACTTCGTTGTTCTGCCAATGCTGCTGATATTGAACAATTAAGTTCAAATGTTTTTGAATGTACATATTTGCTTATAGGGAATATTTTCATTCGAATAGTGTATAAGTCAATTCACAGATGGTAGATTCCCAAAATGAATTCTTGACTCAATTGCAAAATAATTTCAGGGACAAGGTATGCGTGCGTATTAAACACCCAGTTACATCAGCGTCTGCCTTGAAATACTATCTCTGCATAAGTAAATTTTAGACTTGAGAATTTTCTTGGAAAAAATCGTAAGCAAAAGGGAGAACAGCAGTGGCATCGAAACATAATTTCGGCTGGATGAAACAAATGGATTATTATATCTCTTGTATTTTTTCAGTGATATGTTTTTGCAGAGATGCATTTGTACTTACCACGCAAATTAATATGTGTCAGTCATTTAGAAATGTTCAAATGTTTTGTTAACCGTTACATACGAAAAGTGTTTTTATATGCAGTGTACATTTGTATATGTATGTCAATATACTGAATTACCTGATAAATGTCTTACACGTGTAATTTACAGTTGCTCACCTGTTAAGTATCAATGCACTTCTACACTAGATCTACTCTTCTAAAAGGTATACAATCCTAAAGGTTTGAGTGCGTTTATGTTTAGAGCACGTAAAAGGGCTCAAGGTGCAAGTCCTTCATAAAAACACAGAGAGACGTCACCAGAACCTGGTGATACTGAATACCAAGTCATATTTCTTTTTTGATATACATCATACTTACTTTAGACAATCAACCAATACTCGAACACACCTCGCAACATGGACAGTACTTTGTTTCAACATAGCTGGTTATAGTGAATTAGTGTTTTTGCCCTACATTCCCGCGATACTTGTTTCTCGCAGCCATGAAAACATAGTGATGATGTGTAAGGTCATGGTGACATTTACCCAATCAATATTCCCCCGTGTTTCTCCATCTTCTTTGTTTCCTCCTAACTGAATAGAAGGCCGAACGATACTTCATTGTGTCGCGTAATTATCCTGAATTTCTGTCTGAAAGTTCTTCTACAGCAGAATTATTTTGGTTAAAATTATATTACAATATTATGCTAAATTTAATGTAGATTTAACATTTGACATATATTGATTTGAAGAAGTCACATCGAATCTATTTAAATGTCATTGACAATATCATCTTTACACTTCATGTAAATTCTTACAATTATATCATGATAGCGGAAAAGCCGTAGTAGAAAATATAATATGGATCATCTGATACTATTATTTATTGAACATTAAACAAAAAACAAGAAACTACATGCATGTAATAATTCCCTTTTGTTCTGGTATTCTGGACATAACTTATTACTTCATTACTTTATCCATGGGTCATTTGTAAATATACGTTGTGTACAAAGATGTATCTTCGGAGATACAGACAAATTTGTGAAAAATGAAAGCAAATGTCATTTGAAGTTTACAATATAAAAAGTACGTGAAACGCTGGACTTCCTCATTGATATTATATTGTAAAATGTGGTGGTAAAACCTTTAGGCAAGAAGTAGGCATTCCCATTGGCACCAATTGTGCTCCCCCTTTGGTGGTCTGTTTCTTTTTGTTCAACTTTCCGTTCATGGCAAGCAATATTCCAACAGCTCTAGGCTTTGATGTTTACATTTCACAAGTTTTAAGGTACAGTCGAGCATGTATGAGAGTCAACGTAACAAAAGTACTTGAATCTGCACATTACTAGGAAAGTGTTACCCAAATATAACATATGTTACATTTGACCACTTTTTCAAAAACTTACTGATAGTTTCACTTCAAAATACTGCAGTTTAGTGTTGTCATGTGTAGTGAATATTCATACTTGAAGGTATTTCTTTCCTCAGTATGCTTGGTCCTGTTTCATAACCCGGTTGGTCTCGATTATGGCTCTGTATTTGTCCCACCATACATCTGTGCTCGTTGAGCCAAGTGGCCTGCATCTCTTTCCTCCCAAATTAAGGCGACACTTGTCACGCAATATTCTTCAAAGCGACTCGAAACCCATTCTCTCTCACTCACTCTAGTTTCATGGTGGTTAATATTAATTTTAATCAACTGACCGAAGCATTCATATACGCGCATGTGCTGCTCGGTTCGACTGAGATGACGCTCCGACGATTCTGAACTAGATCCATCCTGCTGTTGTACAATAATTTCAATCAGAAACTAGATACATCCAAACATAGTTCCTCTACTAATCAAACTAATCTTTCTTGTTCCCATGAGTCTACAGTTTCTGGTAGGTCTCCTTCCATTCGCTGTAATTTGGCGATTCCGGAGGTCGATGGTGCACGTAATACACCTTAAAGCCAATGAACGCTACGTATGCATAACTTTAAAATATGTCCCTGTAACTATTTAAAGTATTATCTCCCAAACTAGGTTTGTCTTCTTACGTGTTAGGTCCCACTTCCAAAAGCAAATTCATGCGCAACACGCATAACAATTATATATAAATCATTATAGATGCAGGTATATGTAACAGCCACATTGCATTCAGTACCTACCAGTGGTAATTATAAAAGTAATTGCTGATACACGTCATACTATGTCAATCCCAGCCAGCGTTATGTCGCTGGAAGCCTCCTCTCAAATGTTTTTCTTCCTTTTCCTCATTTACGCGTTCATATACATGCCTGTGAACCTCAAAATCCAAATGATTTCATTAAAGGAAACCTCTGCCCACAATTACATATGTGAATGTGATAATGAAGGCTAATCTCAAAAGAACTGGGGACGTGATCATCTTACCCCACCCAATCCGCACACTACAGCACATTATCTAATCTCGCCGTCTTACAAGAGACCCGCTATTGCATTATGCCTCTACAAACAAGGATTGATTTTCTGACTTTTACCACATAATATGACTGTTGCGGTCGCATTAATCGAAACATGCCAATCATATTTGGAGCTGAGTTTTATTTCCCACCTCTCTCAGTAACGTTTTTATCATTGTCTGTCTAACCCAATTCTCAAAGGAAATGGAATAAAATTTTCTTGTAAAATTCCAGAAGTAATCAGACTACTTTTGACGTTAAGAAAATTAAGCAAAGACTAGAAGGCACTTGAGGATCGGAGGAGAGTCCAGTTCGACGCTCCTCCACAGTATCGCGTATTGATCGAGCCCTCGGTGAAACTGTATATGGCTGTGTCAATCAAATCTATTAGTCTCCTGAACTTCCTACCAAGCTTCTGAGGCAAACTGACACTGGTGATTGGCTATGATTGAATTACAGAGGGCGCTGGGTTATTTCAAATGTCTCCCGAGACTTTGTTGCTTCCCCAACACTTGTCAGTTAAAGTGTTAATCTCCCCGTCGCGGCCTGCCGTGCGATCATTAGGTCAGGCCCGGCGCTCCTGTACTTGTACGAAGCTCAGACAGGTCGGCGGCCAGATGAGGATGGCACGGACCGTCAAGTCCACCTTGACCTATCGTGTACAACGTCGTAGGATGGAATTGACCATACCGATGTTGAGTGTAACATCGAATCTAATTACTATTCCTTTGTGTGTTCCGAAAGTTGTGTTTGTATGCATTTCACGTCAATGTGTTTAGTGAGACGAGTGTATCATTAGAGCATTTGTATAAAACCATTGCAACTTAACTCTATGGAGTAGGCGTGTTTCTGTCAGATGTTTATTCATTAAACTTTAATGTGACTGTCATCAGATAATGCAGTAGATTTGTAGTTCGCGATATGTGTGCCAATAGAACTTTACAAATTTCAGAATGCGTTTAATTTGTATGTATATATTTATCACAATGCATCATTAATAAGAAAATCTGTTTCCCCAATTAAGATTATAATTACACATGGAATAATGTACCTAGTACTTAAGGTATGCAATATGTATACCTGTATATGCTGTACGCTTAAGTGGCTCATTAGATGATATGACCACAATAAACCAGTCACGTGGCGAAATCAAACAATTCATTTGATGCGTTCAAAACTGTTCTTCCATATAGAGCTAATTTACTTAGTTATATATGTATAAATATACAAATAAATATACAATATATATACAAAATATTCAGTTATTGTAACAACGGAGTAAAAACCGTTTGTTTCTTGCCAACGAATCTGTTTAATATTCCAACATATATATTTGTAAATACAAAATGGTCAGTACAATATTCTGAAGAGCGTGGGGATATGTATGTTTTATTGTAACTGTGTATGTAAATACTAACGATGTATAGAATGGAACACCGTCAATCCAGATGATAGCATTCCCAGTGAAATCATCCGGATTACCAAGGTTCCGTGTTAACGATTCATGGGTTGTGTAATGTCACGTTGTATCTATGTGAGCCATCGCTCCTTCTGTGTTCCATTAATAAAATGTCCATAACCATGTTGCTAATATCCACTTTTCTCCCTACACGTGTCACATTACCCGAGTTGGACGCTGCTCGTACTATCGATCACTGGATTATCAGGTCGAATATCTACAAGCCACCGTCATATAGTCGGAATCAGGCTGGGTGCAACATTAAACAACAACCAGCAAAGGCCATGGAATCCGTTTCGGCATATATTCCCGAATGTGCGGTTTCCGGATTGATAAGATCCGGAATAGCGAGATTTCATTGTGTTTCTTTATGTTAGAAGGTGATTTGTTTAGCATCTTAATGATCATTCTATGTCATTACTTCATCGTTAATATATGTAAATATTATGGCTTGTGTGTAAATAATGGTTTTCGTTGTAAATGATTAATGTCTACAGGCTCCACCACGCTACCCACGTGACGACGAGTCACGTGCACGGAAAGTAAATAAACTTATGTGAATCACCAACATTCTTTGTGTTCCATAACATATCTTATTAGTGTGTTGAAACGACTATGTATAAGAACATTACACATAGAAAAAATATGTTTTATTCCCAAAACAAGAATGGCTGAGCATAAGTCAGTAATATACATTGCACAATGTTGTTTGTCTACAATAACACTTTAGCTCTGTGAGAAGATTATTAAGTGGCACTAGCATCGTACATCACTTGCAACTGAAGGACGCACCTAATGTGTCTATATGTGTTATATACACAGTCTGTGTCGCCCAACACTAGATAGTTAATAATAACTGTTGGTACAGAGTCCAATAATTTGTCATAAAACACGACTATCTAATTTCACTGATTGTACAACATGGTGTTTAGGTAAGAGTTAGCGGTTTTAACATCAATACACAAAGCAAACATCATTTCATTATGAAGGGTAGACAACTCGTACATACCTACTTCTCAGAGAGCCTACATTGATATTGTCGCGCATCAATAATGGAAAGTTTTGGGACAAGCATGATGATTCATACGATAGTTAACACGTACACGTAACACTAATGATAAAGGTCATATGCAAATGTGTTCAAGAATCACAAAAACACCTCTCTGATAGTATTTTGGCATGCAGTAAATCGACATCGCTACACGACTGTATGTACATGTTATAACTGTATAGATGATGTATATTGGATGGGATGAGATGTTTCACCACAAACATACATAACTCTGTGTCCTGCAGGTATTGATAGATTGCCTAGAACTAGAAACGGTAGTCGCTATGGCACTTGCTGCTGAAGAAGGATTGCCTGTGCAGTCCACTTCCCTTCTGAAGGCATTCTTCTGAAAGAGTATACATGCAGGTGGCAGAAGAAGTGAGATCATGCTTATTTTGTGCATATACGTGTACATGAAATATGGTATAGTAGTAACATGATGATATATAAACAAACAATAATTTAAAATGTATTATTAAACTGGTGTTAAATCTATTTACATCACAATGTATACACTCTTGATATGCATGCATTTGTGTGATAGTATATTACACATGCATGTAATGCTCTTAATGTTAAGAACTAGTTGAACTAGAGTTATTTAGCAGTTCCAAATTGGGATAAAACATTCAATATGTTTATTATTATGAGGATAGATCGTAAATGTGCTTTCTTGACTGATTTGATATTTTCAAATGAGCATTCTTTTCCTTTATCCATAGTACTATTTTCAGAAATAGTAGGTTCATGTCAACAACTAACTATGAGAAACTTTTTCAAGATTTATGCAAAAAATAGATGCATTGCTTATTGACACCCAAGTTTTGTTATTTCCCAAACGCTTTTCTTTACTAGCACAGGAACATGTGTACTTCACAGCAATCGTAATTCCAAGTTATCTACCTGGATTTTCCGGTTTATCGATCACTTCATTGTCTGGTTTGTTTACGGGCCAATATCGCATGGAAGCGGTACTGATGTGCGGCGTCAACAAACAATAGTTTACTTACTTGTTTTAGGAAGATTTTGTGAGTGGCTGATACTACCAGTAGGGCAATAGATGCTCACCTTATCACATATTTTCAGTGATCCATTCATATGATTTTTACAGCTATTTTTCCCTTTACACCAAACATAATGTGTTTTTGAGGATATTCAAGACTGAGTATTCTTTTACCTACCGACGTTGTATATTATAACCGCTATAACACGGTCACCAATAGTTAATGGCGTGCTGGACACAATACCAAGTGAATGTTTATGCTTCTCCAACTTTGTACAGAATTTGGGTTTTATGTGCCAATATACCTGAGATGGACTGGGAGCGATGTTCTGTATTACCCACTCCCAAATATAGCCGTTCTCGCTAAACCTTGTTATGTCTCTGCGGAAATTCATTATTGTGAGGAATATAGATTACGTCTTACAATGTTTCGGGAGGAAGTATGTCAATCGCTTCGGACTGTCTAAGCATGATCACTCTCCAAGGTCATTATACGGCTTAATCCAGAACAAATTGTAAAAGAACTGGTTTTCCCTGTAAAACTAAGATGAATGTTTGAATGATGACTCATTTAGACTGTTCCCGTCCAACGTTATTTTCGCTCGACGCCATTCACAGGAGATGTTCATTTATCCTGACGTGTTTCAAACGGTAATTTTCTTTTACGTCAATAATGTTGTTTTTTTGTGGAAACCATGCAATAACAACATAATTAATCATCAGCAAATCAGTTGGTGATACTGTGTTCAATCGATCAAAGTCGTAAATAAGAAAAACATGTATAAATAACGATGTATATTAACAATTGATATATTTACACAGTTAAATATTCGTTGTTATTTTTGTATTGCATCGTCTAAATTGGGTAGCAATAGTTTGAACGGTTCTGTGAAGATTCGGAATGAACAATTCAAAACGTCAGCGCCAGGGAATAATCACTATTAAAACAAGAAACGGAACAACTGCAAAAATACTAACCAATCAAGCCAATACACATTCCACTGCATCATTCAGGAGCAATACACTACATGTTTGTATATATCTGTTTTCAATTGCTATTTCAGTCAGTGTTGGCATATTCAAAGTAATCTTAGAATCTTTATTATCTTATATTTGTACAGTTTGACTCAGCCGGGTTCAAAACCTTGGACAGTCAATGGATACTATCATGTTTTCTGAAATTGCTAGTACTGTAATTGAAGTGTGTGCAAACCAGCATTTTTGATTAGTTAGAAATATACTATTAGGCATCTAAAATTTCAAAATTAAAATTAAAATAAATTAAAGGAAAACTGCCTTTAATTGAAACACTAACGAACAAGTTGTCTGTTTCAGATATATACTGACATATGGTTCATATTTTTGCTACGGTTAATGTAGTGGGGTGTAATAGCTCGAGAATGGTGGAAAATGCGTGAGAAATAATACGGAAAAACAGAGAAAGGGTCAGAGTTACTTCCCTTCTTAGGGTAGGCGAACACCAACAGATGACAATAGGGTATGAAAGAATTAATACCTGCTGTCTTACATGTCAATGTTTTGAAAACCATAAATCATATTTATAAATAATAGATTAGTATAAATATTACAATAATATATTTGATAATTAGCCATAGCATTAGTGAATACAGTTATGTGTTTACTGACATGTTTATTGACATTTACCCATGTGGGGAATCAAACTCAAGCCGTAATGTGTCGAGCGAACCACCTGACTATTCCACCGCCCCTAATTGGAGTTGTAGGTTAAAGAAAACGTCCACCCTGATGCTGGCAATATTTAGTTTCACATACTCATACTCAATAATATTTCCATTCTAGTTCCGTCATACGTTTGACTTTGCGCCTTACACTATCCAATGTGTAAAGCGTCTTATCTGTATATTTAGCTTGTCCTATCAACTGGAACCTAAACGAAGGCATTTTTTCTTGATAAAAACACCTTTTGACCTGTAACATTTGAGATGCCTCATCAGTTAACACAATAAAAAATGTTAACGTAGACCTGCGTGCTCCAGATAATTAAAAAATGTGGTAAAATCTCTCTATATAGAACATCTCAGGTAATGTCATTTTCAAATGTGAATAATCAAGAAAAACGACCTTCCTTGAATGTTTCTTGAAAGTTTTAAAGATGACAATGTCACAGAGGTCACGTGAATATCAGGGGTCTTTTACGAGAGCTCGTATAAATCTGTGATGTCTGCCTTTCGTTCAGTTTTATTTCCTTATATAGAGTCTCGTATGTTACCATGGTTACATAGTTGTGTTTTGAAATATATCACAAAGGAACTGCGGCCACATCGTCAATAACAAACTTTCGATCATTTATTCATTAAAGTGCATTGGGTACTTACCATCAAGTATAAAATAATCGTTAAATTGTTTCAAATATATGCTCTTGATTTGAATATTTGGTTGAAACGCAACCCATAAATTCAAATTTCAGCTATAATGAATAAGGAATAATAATAGTAGAATCAGTCTACTTAAAAAGATATATTGCATTAGTTATTGTTTTGAATACAATTGAAATGTGATCAAAACTTTTTTTATCATTAACTTCACACAGGTACGTAGAAAGAGCAACACGTATATTCTGTACTGAAATAATTCATATGTTGTAGAACGAGATAGTGGATAAGAAGTATATGTGGATAATTGCTGTATCAATTACAAAAGGATTATACATACAAATCTTTGTCAACGATAAACACACAAACACATAAATCCACAAATGTCTGTGGAAGTCCATGTAGTGTCAGCTGGTCATTTGGTCATATGTCTTAACGAGAAATAACCTCTCATGAAAGGATACACATTGGACAATCTAGAACACCAAAGTAGTGAGTATGTCATTAGGCATGGTTGTGAGATGCAGCTCAATAACATTAGTTCAATACCCCGAGACTGTATATCCCTGATTGAAGTACCTTCACCAAATGGGCGTCTTTTCGCAATTCAACTAGCTCCTTCTTTCAATATTATGAAAGGGAGGAGGAAAAGTGTGCTTCCATCAACTCCCTGCACCGAACTCTTCCGTATCTCATTCTGTCAAAGACCTGACAACAAAGCCTCGTATCTAAGAAGCCTATGCAGATCTTCAGGAAAGGACAGCATAATGCTTCCATAGAGACAGACCACACTGCCTCCAGTGTCGATTCCCAGCTGGCCCATCGTTACAGAATTATTGAACAGCCAGTTAGTTTTTCTGCCTCTCTCTCTAAAAGTGACAAGACTCTCTCCCGAGGTATTAGATCTCTGCTCACATTGCCTCTGCGGATACAGCAGCACACGCAACATCACGTGTTTCGATGGCCTTTTTAGGAAGCCCTTAATGAGAGCCAAGTAGTTGCTTTAATCAGTTCTTTCACATGTATAAGGAAACTAAGTACGGGACAATGCATGTGTAATGCTAACTTCTGGATGGGAGGATTGATTCACTTGTCTCAAGGGGCAGGGTGGTGTAGGGGCCGGGGAAATTAACATTAATCCAGTGTATTGTTTAAGGTTCTTCCCTTACTACCATCGCCACTACCCTACTGTTAGTGTTGGTGGCTAAGAAGCAAAGGCTTAAACGGAAACGTTGATATAAAATATGCCCGAATATATTTGCATAAAATTATATGAAAGGGGGAGTGTTTTCGGAGTTAAGTCTTGCACTTCATCAGGTGAAGGAAAACTAGGAAACAGAGAGCTATATATGTACATGTGAGAACAACGAAAGTGCTAAAAAGTATGTGAGTCATCTTTTCTGTAAAACTGTCTCGTCTTCCCACGTTTGTCTCACGTTACGACACATAAACTGATTGTGCTGTTAGGAGATATTACTGGCAACTCACTTTCAAGTAAAATGTCATATAAAGTTAGATAAAAAACATGCCTCAAGATATCAAAACAACACTGTCATTGCGAATCTCCCTACCCTTACCAACATAGTTCACCAATTTGGATCATCTTAAAGCACTCCGGAACCGTAACTGCTCCCAATGAAACGTATTGTCCTGATGGTTCTGTTTGAAAGTACCTTTGCTCGTGGTTTACAACAGTGTAGATAGAGATTTTCAAAGCTCTTCTCTGAAAGTCATCAGCGAGTGAACATCCCGTGCTTTGATGTACGGTTAATGAGTAGAAATATGTCCTAGACACAAAAAGCAGAAATCGAACTCCGTAATCTAGATTATCCAGATGAAAAGATGTGTACCAAGCCATTACATTCTACCTGTACTAATGAATCCACAGAAACAAATCATTATGGTCATGGAAGATGGTCATGTAATTCAACACGCCACCAGACTATCACATTGAAGTCACAGTGAAAAGGATCAACAGCGTCGCAAAACAGTTTCATTTGATACTGACTGGGGACAGTACAGATGTTGTTGATTCAAGGAAACAAGTATGTTTATGTCTGCTGTCTGCTTGAACTGTTCACATCCCTTAAAGGTAAAGATACCTGTGTAAAGAGTATGCTATTGTGAACTTCAGAGTTGATATCCCGAGGTAGACGAAAATCATCTACCGAAGCATTACGCATAACGTTCACAGTTCCGTTCCGGTAGACACAGGAACATTCGTCTCCATCGTGTACTATTTTCCATTTGTACAACACCTCAATGATTGCCTTGAAATTCCCAACTGCTTGGAATGTTGTAGCCCAGTTTGTCCATTGTCCGTTAAACACAACGAGTGAATTAGAGTCACATCTAAACCTTCTACATCAAATGATTTCATAACTGACAAACCCAAACCAGTCTTTGGTTGTCATCTTTGGTGAAATATCCTACCCCTTGTCTTCACTGAAAGTTAGGTTTGTCTCTCTTGCTTTCAAGATGGAATAGTTGACCTCTCACACTCCAGGCGTCAATCACAACACAATGCGAAATATGAACACTGTCAGAACACTGTATATATGACACGTGTCATGTCTGTTGGTACCGGTGGAAGTCACTGGCCGACCTTTAGAACCTGGAAATAAAATAGGAAATGCAATAATTTGTTTCATTTCACTTAACCCATCACGACATTACTTTTACCATGCATTCGTTTTCGGTCTACGTTCAGCTTTATGCACCCTTTAAAAACTGCATGAGCGGTATTTGAGCTCCACACTCGGGATCTAGATGAAGCTGAAATAATCCTCAAAAACATAATTTCGTGTTCCAGTATTGTTATACAGTAGACAAACTGATGCTATTATAACATAATCATAACAATCATCTTCCGAATATTTAATTTAGTCAGTACCATTGTCTCAAAAATATATTCAATCAAGTCCATCTTAATGGGGTTATATGAACCGAAAATTTTCATTAAAGTGCCTTTATTTAAACATCTAAGCAGAACATCAAAGACGACGTTTTCCGTTTAATATTTAAGTAGGAGTTCAGTTCAATACTGATGAACTTGGATAGAGCTATATGATGAGATGTCATGTTATCATGCTAGGTACTTGAATAAATTTGGTTCCTCGGATTAATCATCGTAGTCACTCGATGAATGACGTCGTAGTCAGTGTTGTGGCCGTTCCGACCCACGTGAGGGGGATAACGTTGATCCTCAACTTGCCAACGTAGACGAGGATCGGTTGTAGTTGGTTCCGTCGTAGTAGTTGTGGTTGTTGATGTGGTCATCATCAATCGCCGATAGGCTGTATAGTCTGAAGATAAGAGAAGCTGTTGTTATACATGAAGAGATTTGATTATATAAAATGTCATCATGATCTAAGCACGTTTCAGCTACATATATTCCGACAGTGTGTCAAATAACATACATTTCTTTTGTGGTTTGTTCATTAAAGGTTAAAGGTTCATTAAAGGTTCACTAATTTCAACAAATGATCATGTGCGGCAGGCAGACCGGAGGATAAACATTTTTCATTGTGTGGGTTCAAATACACAAGCCTTCACTGTAGGTTTGAAACATCTTTATGTCATAGCTTCGTACCAAACACATTGTCAACATTAGATAAATATTGCAAGTTTTTCAGATTTGCGGATGTTGTTAAATTATTAATTTGATTCGTCAAATGAAACTTACTTTTGAAATTATGAATTGTCCCCAACGAAATGAGACCACAATTAATCAAGCAAATATGAATATTTTTTTATCAACATTCTATATACGAAAACGCTATCAGCCATATACTCTCTTTCTTCGTGTACTCAAATAATGTGACATGCCAGTGTTGAATACAATGACGTCACGATACAATGGGTGACGTCATATGCTGACATGACAGCATATCTCGCCTTTCCAGAATAAGAAAATCAATAAAATCGAAGTGTTCCTGATATGATTAATACTTCAATGTACCACATGTTATTCATCCCTAAAAGTATTCATTCACAGTGAGTAGACTTCGAATGCCATTTAATGAGATCATTATTCAATCAGACCACGGCACATGCCTCTTTCCGTTTTACAGTATGTTAGGAAATGTGGCACTATGTCAACCAAATGCAATACAATACTGCAGTTCACTTGAACAAACACTGGGATTCATTTACAAAAGTGAAATTAGAGAATTGCATAGGCCATTCTTTTTATCACTGATGCATTAAATTTGGCACAAAACGTTTTGAAAGCTTTACTCAGACCTAATGTGCTGTAACAATGAAAATGAACTTCTAAGAATGTGAGAGATATGTAGACACCAAATATGGCCGTTGTTTAATTAAGGCCAAATAAATACATTTTCGTTGTCTACATAATCACATTAGTGTTAATGTAATTGTCTCATGGTAAATAACATTAATATAACGAATTTAAAAGAATATTTAGTCTTGACTATCCCCCAAAACAAATTCTGTTTGGTGTAAAGGGAAAAATACCTGCTAGAATTACCTGAATGGATCACTGAACATCAGTGTTTTTTAAAGACATGCTATATTAAATTTTAGCATTAGCTTTAAAGTTATCTACTCATTATACAGCAATTATAATTCGTTGGTAGGCTACACTTGGCATGTATCACGTGGAAGTCGCAAGGGCAAACAGTTTCAAAATTTTGAAGAAAGGACATTTATCGATTTTGCCACAGACACCACCCGTGACTGTGCACCTATTTCATTCAATGCAAGGGGAGATAACCAATATGCAATGGACAAGAAGAGACAATCCAATTAGACCAATGCTAAATGAAGATCATAAGGATAATTCGTTTATTCCTTCGCTCTCAGTCATATTGGGTATCTATAATAGATGGAGATCTATTTCAGTGATAACGGCGTCTTTATTTGCTAACCATGCGTTTGCAGATCTATGCATTGGCAACTGATTGGGTTATTATCCGTTACTTGACTTCTCGTTTCCCCAGTCCAGAAATGCATCTCAACGGTTGCATTTGTATTTATACAGGACATGGCCTTACAGATCCATTCTATTCACGACACTTCAGTAGAACCGTTGTATAATACCATTCTTTACTATTCCTTGCTGCTGACAGTGATAATGATTAGGTATTAAAGATACAGTCTTTCAGCGGGGTGTTGAACATAGGAGCAATACTTAAAGAATGATCATAATCCATTGTTTGCTGCTCATTTCCAGTCTAGGTGTAAGTCATATACATTATAGTGATTGGCGTGTGTTTTACTGAGAAAGATTGCTTTTATCTGTGTATTGTATCTGTGACATTGTTCAGCTTCAGAATGACGTATCACGGGTTTATGACAGGATATATATAGTAGAGAGCATTTCTACGCGTAGTCTACTTTTAAACACAAAACTCTTTCCAGACGAAAATATAATTTATAAGCAAAGGTTCAGTTCATTTGGTTAAGGAATCACTGCATTATCATATTGGATATTACTAACTCAAAGTACGTATTTTATAGGGTCTCGTGCCTGTTGTCAAAGTTGGTTTATAGTATGTGTGCCTAGCTAACTGATAACCAAGATATGCATCATACAATATTGGTGGCCTAGTCCACCTTGAAGAATACATGGATGTTCACGACGAACAAAATCTGGCAAGTTGACAGACCCGAGAGTTTATATATAATATTATGAAGCTAATGCATCCAGTAGTTAATGATGACTGTAATGATTATGTCTCATTCACACAACAATATTCTAACATATGTAACAACAATCATAATTATTTTGGTTCCTGAAATAAGCAAATGGGCATAGATTAAGCAGGTCAGTTAGCACAAGTCTGAAGAGTGTTTTGGGATTATTTGCAGCTATGAGAGAGAAGCCCGAAATTGATGGAGGTATCGGACAGTTACAACATTGTTCAAACCAGTATGTGCCGGTGTGTTGCTGACAAACCAATATCAAAACAGGGATTTGAACCCAAGAACAAAACGGCTGTACAACCCCATGTGTATAGCTCCCATTTTGTTAATGTTAAGATCCTAGTGGACACACAGACATGAACTGACATGTACTGGTTGCCTCGATGTATTTTTTCTGACCTTCCTCGTCTATCACGTGAAACGGACGTTAACGAATGTGCAGAACACAAGGTCTATATAAACAAAACATCTGCGTAGTAACTCGGAGGTGAAGCTCATCACGCAGCTTCAGACCCCAGTGTTGTTTATTACGGCTGGTAGATACACACCTACCCCAGGGCAGCACGGAAGCAATTACACCAATATCACGGTTGAGTTCACACGTCGGATGCATGTGACACACACCTTTCTATGTGCACCACACACCCACCCATATCAATTACAGGCACACCTGTATGTAACCAAGAAGCTTACGTTTCCCCGATACATATACTTACATGTCGTTGTTACATTGGCATGCCTGCACAGCATGTATCTATGACATACAGACATACAAACACAGATATCGAACGTGCACATGAGAGGCAACATGTTTGAGACATCTACTTAAAAGAGAACCTGTTGGAGACATCTACTTAAAGCAGAACCTGTTGGAGACACCTACTTAAAAGAGAACCTGTTGGAGACATCTACTTAAAAGAGAACCTGTTGGAGACATCTACTTAAAGCAGAA
>VKKT01004608.1:0-10240 GCA_008038995.1 Haliotis laevigata | reverse complement strand
AGAATCTATTGGAGGCATCTACTTGAAAGAAAACTTTTTGGAGACAATTACTTGACAGAGAACCCATTGGGGACAATTACTTGACACACAGTCTAAGTAAACCTAGACTCAGTATTATTCGTTACACTGCTATACTGAGTCTAACAAAACCTTTTGGAAGGTCGCGTCAGGTAACCTTTGAGCGACCTATGACCGTCCAATCAAAGGCGAGACGGCCGAACGGATTTAACCAATCAGACAACGGCTACTATTTAGGGTTCGCCGGGACTTATAGAATGGATTTTCTCGTCCCCGGTCGCCAACCATCTCCCAAACAAATGAAAATCCGCATAAAACACTGATATTTGGCCTGCAGTATATACGCTTTTGGGTTCCTGTTGACATGGATATAATTAGCTAATATTTCCGCAAGTTGACATGCTTTAATACTGACAAAACGCTATTTTCAGCGAATGTCTACTCACTGCTGTGGCGTGCATCACTAGGAACCGATATTACGGGAAATAGCATTCGGAATCGTTCGGGTACAAACTTTTTCGAGGTAAAAGTTCAAAAGGTATGTGCGAATGTCCACTTTCGCAATTTGGTAAACTGTGTTCTGTTTTGTCAATTGGAAAGGTTGCCTGACGCGACCTTCCACAAGGTTTGTTTAGACTCAGTATAGCAGTGTAACGAATAATACTGAGCCTAAGTTTACTTAGACTGACTTGACAGAGAGCCCATTGAAGACAACTACTTAACAGAGAACCCATTGGAAACATTTACTTGACAGAGAACCCATTGGAGACATTTACTTGACAAAGGCTTTTGGAGACATCTATTTGAATGAAAATCTGTTATTGACATCTACTGGAAACATACCCTATTGCAGATATTTACTTGAACGAGCACTTTTTGAGACATCTACTAAACCGAGACTCTGTTGTGGGCACCTGCTTGGAAGAGAACTTGGGAGATATCTACATAATTGAAAACATGAATGTGTTGTGGACATGTAATGGTCAATTAGTTATGGAGTACTAAAATTTAGAGGAAACGGAGAGACCTATAAGGAACACTCATACATTGTATTTTAAAAGAAACCCAGATAGATGGCTGGATGCATATACAGAAAGACAGAAAAGTACTCCAACGCAACAGTTTTTTTGTCACGTACCATTCGGAGGTTTCAAATCACTTCGCAATCTTGCCATAGCAAACTTACCGTACAGAACCATGCTCTCAGAGTCACTGCCAAGTATATTTGATGCTGCACATGTATATTCCCCGAAATCCTCCTCATCCAGAACTCGTATCCTTAGGCTAAGAGTGATGGTATTATCGGCATCATTGTAAAGCTCTATCCTGTGTTTGGCACTGTTCTGGATCTCTTGTCCTTTCCACGACCAGTAGCTAATCTCGAGGGGATTTGCTGTGATCATACATTCCAAGATTGTCTCTTTCCCCATCACCTGGCCGATCCTCTTGTTCGGGAGCCGAACTTCTGGAGGAACTGGAAAGATCACACCATGAATAAAGGATACTCTATACAATCTTCGCCCCTATTTTAGCTAAAATATGTTCCGTCATGGAACAATCATCAGACTTGTATGTATATTTACTATTCACCGCTACACAGAAAATATTCAATTTTTGAAACGGGGCATGTGATTAATTGCATTTAGGGTTGGTAAAAGAGTGGTTGATATTATAGCATGCCCAGTGCCTGAATCACATCGCCAGACTACTGAGACTCTGTTCAATCGGGGATGCCCATCAGGTATAATTATTGGTAACTTGACGTTGCTTAAGAGGTAACATTGTGTTGGAGTGTTGGCGAATTCCTTCTAATGCCTACCATATTGTTGGCACCAAGTGAATGTTACGCACTTGAAATCTGAGAGAGAGAACGTTGCAGAATCAACAGTATGACAAATGTATGTTTAATGATATTGTATATATTTCCGCCTTCACGCCACTATTATACTGCTGACATTTGCATCAGAAACAATGAGACGTGTCTCTGCCCTCTGGCACATTCAACAACACGTTCCAAGTGCCAGAAGTTAACATATACCAATGGTATTTCAAGCCAACTACTAATCTAAAAACTACTTTCCGTCTCCAGTAATACATCAACTGATGTAGACCTGTCACACTTTGAACATGCCGTTATCATCAAATTACTTGATCATCTAGGATCCTTATTTGGTCTGCCTTTAAAGGGATCTACTGTATGATGTTGTTTTTGTTATGGTGCTGGCCTTTATACGTTACACACACATATATATATACGTCAAGTATAATACATATGTTTGTGTCTGTTAATATAGACATTTAAGAGGAATCATCATGTGTTACATTTAAACAAAGGTAATTAATTCTGAATAGAATAGATAAACACATTTCAAATGTCATTAAAATGTCATTTGTTCATCATGAGTTCATTTTATGATTCTGACCTAACCATATACTTGTCTGTCTCTTAAACAAAGTACAACAAGTACTTACAAATGTCTGAAAATGTTTCAAATGCAATACAATAGCACCAAGGCCATACTGATACAGTGGAATGTTATGTGAGAGTACGATATACTGTGACGTTTTGGTTTAGAAACCTAAGATGTAAGGTATCTGTCTCCTTTTCATGGATCGCTATATCACCGACAGAGAGAAGTGTTATAGTGCAAATATTTCACTAATATGTCACACACAAAACTATAATAACTATGATATTTGAAATTTATATAAATTGACAAAGCTATGTATATGTCTGGCGGCATGTATTTATAACCTGAGTGAGTTACTCTCATTTGTGTAAGGAAAGTCACAATATGTACACTTGTGAACTCATATTAATTTCAAATACCTTAGTTATTATATTTTTGTGTGTGAAATATTGGTGAAATATTTGCACTATTACAGAAGCATAAAAAACAAGTGCCACTCCCTGCAGTGTCGTACAATAAAAGCGACAATAACATTTTTATCGTCCTGAGAAATAGTTGTTTAACACAAATTCAATCGGACAGTTCCAACTTTATCGTGAATATGCATATACAATCATTCAGTTGTCACTGTTCTGATACATATGCACGTATATGACCTGGTCTTTCAACGTGAAAGGACTTAACATAAACATGCATTCATTATGTCATTAACGGCAACAACAGGTACACTCATAACTGACTGTGATCTTTAGTGCACGTGTTGATCTCATCCTTTGTTCAGTAACCGAGCACCTGGGCCCTATAAGGAAGGACTGTTTCACTAAGCATTTATCTTCGTGTGAGCGTTTAAAACCGTTTTGATTTTGTACCTATCACTGCGTGTCGGTGTATTTTGAAGGGAAATTGAAAGTCTTAAGTAACAGACAGACAGACAGACAACTATATCGCCTACGAAGAGTGTCACTTTGGGTTTTACGCTTCCCTTCCAATTACATATGTATTGATCCTGAGAGACCCATATTGGACACTACACACATATCCTCTACGTTATACTTACAGTCTACGGTGACTTTGATTAACCTGTTCGCGGCTGGAGGAACACCGTTGAAGGCCACGCACTCATAGGTGTCGCCGCAGTAGCGAGTGACGTTGTGGATGAGGAGGACCTCGCCGCTCATTCCTATTCCTGTTGTCACAAGCATAGCTACTTTCAAATTATTCGCACTGTAACAGCGCGGCGGATATATATGCACATGTATCTGTGTAATGTTCATAAAGAAAATAGTTTAAATTATTAATTTCGATAAAATGTATTTATCGTCACACAACAGCGCTGTGTTGCAATATGAATCGTGATAATTGCATTTACAATTCCGAAACCATTTTCTCCTAGCACATTGGGTAGGGAGGTTTCTAGTTAATATAAACAGTTCCACTACAATGAAGACGACAAAGAAGGCAAAGTCATCAATACCCCTTGCAATGGTAAATTCTCTTCATGAATATGTCAACTAGTGATGACTATGTCAAATGTTACATTGTTCTTCACATTGATCTAAAGAAAACATATATGTGTATCTATTCATATACATTCATGGACTAGCATTCTTGTATCAACAACAGACTGCCTGACTGGTTCTACGGTTTTATGTACCTCAGTAATGTTGATACTAGAAATAGAGTGGTACTGTTGATTAACTATCAAAAGGCAACAGTTCACAACCAGACCTTTCTATGTGCAAATTTGATGAAGCAACATATAACGGTTTTTAAGTTCTGCACCGGAAGAGCACTACCACCAATTTCAGTCGAAGTCAGATTTGTTGCCATGGAAACGAAAAACGAAATTCGAAAACTTACAAAAGACACCATGGCCAGTTTACCACCAGGCCTATTTATGTGCAAAGTTTGGTGAAGAAATTCTGAACTGTTTTCATGTTCTGCTCCGGAAAATATGAATTTGCATGGACGGACACACGGTCGGTCCGAGTCCAAAATAATATCCCCCGCTAAACGCGTTGCGGGGGATAAAAAAACTTATAGCATGAAGTTGCACACCAAAAATTGCAACATATATTATCTTCTCAGTTTTTATAAGATTTCATATATTTGATAAAGAGAAATTAACGTCGACTATTAAGTGATCACCTTTCGTAATGCAAACTGGCATCTTTTGAGAACGAACTACTACCGTAAAGCATTAGAAAGGGATTAGTATGATCGAATTTGTAAAAGAGATATTCTCAGCAATATCTACACGGATAAGTATCTACACGGATTCTTTGATACTTGATCCCGGAAACGCAGCGCTTCACATAACGACTTTTAAAAGATTTGTTTTGTCTGGCAAGAATTAGTTTCCCTAATTAATAACCTTTTATTAAACCTGTAATATGAATGCACTCAGATATTAGTTACAGATAAACGCTCGTTAAACGACAACACATCTACACAGCTATTTCTGAAAATTCAAACTGAATATGAGATTTCTGAATCATGAAATAGGAATCAGACAAAGCAACTGGAATAATGTTTTGAAAAGAAAAGTGAAAACCAAATTGAATGATGATTACGTCGACTGTAAAGTCTGGCAGTATTCGGCTACCACATTTTAGGTGTCTTACTTTCTTTCTCGACGTCATCGTCAGTAATCCGGTGTCTGTACCACGTGATTGTTGGCGTAGGGATGCCAGAGACATTACATATTAGGGTCACCGTATCCCCCTCTCGAACAGTGATGTCCTCGGATGATACTTCATGGTTGATTTTGGCAGGTACTGAAATGATATGAGAAAATATAGAATTTAGTTTATAATAATCATGATATAAAATATTTGTGTAACGCCCCATATGATTTAGAAACCTAAAACACGCTAAGGCGCTTCACAGAAAGAGTCACGAATGCTTCTGAGTGTAGTATGATTTAAAGAGATAATGTTTTATACACTATTAGCACTTTGCTATTCTGTTAATCTGACTTAAATTATTTCTAAATATATGTACAAATTATTATTATTATTATACGAAAGATCGCATTGGTGAATGTTACTTTTACAAATCACAACAAAAGATTTTTCTGAATTCTCTTTTGTGTAACAGAAATAAAAGCAACATAACCGGTTTTACAGCCACAAGAAATTTCTGATAATTGCAGAATCGATTATATGATTTCGACTGAGCATGTGTTTGGGAATCATTTTCAAATAGTTATGATGCCATGTGCCCCTGAGAAGGCGAGTCCAGTCATGGTGAAGTGTAAAATCCAGAAACGTGTAACTGATCTGTAACTGACCAGTAATTAGCTGTGCTGGATGACACTAATCCGCTATGGCATACATTCACATGGCTTTGATACAGCCTCTTCCAATTATTACACTTCCCCACGCATCCATCGTTGAAAGGTGTTAAATTTTCATGGGGTAAATTTCTGTCCTCTGTGAATTGTAAAGGTCTATAGATTCTTTCAACATGCAAGAAAGTCGAGCTAGCAATATAAATTAAATATTTTAAGGATGGTTCGTACTTTAGTGACTTAATGACACGAAAAACAATTTCATGTAGGGATTCATACAAAGTTGAGTTCTGATTTGAAAAGTCTACATAATGTCAGTTATAATTGAAATGCATAACCAAATTAATTACAATGAAGAAAAATTATTATCAAACAGCATAAAAACTAAATCTAGCTTTTAAACTACCTATTACATATATGATTATAACTAATATACACGAGGGCCTCCTCGTTATCTGATAGTTTATTACATACGCTACTTTGTATACCGATGATTTAATGGCGTAGTCAATGTTGATCAAGGTGTTAGAAATGACAAACATTAACCCTTCATCTTAAAATATGACGGTTCAGTTCTCCAAACGGTATCCCCGATAAATGTCACATTAACTGTAGATAAGCACGTCATTGCTCTGAATTTTTCATGAGGAAAGTCTTCTTTATCTTCTCAAAGGCCCCAGGGGTCCATTTTCTTGTGAAGAAAACCAACAATGAAAGACATTCTTTATACAACCTAGTAATATTTTTGGACAATGGCTCCCGCTATCAGATGGCGGTGTCTAGCCACTTGACTGTTGAACGGCACAAGGTACATTAAGAAATGTTAGCAATATGAAGTCACAGGACACGCCTTTAGACAGTCATAAACATCAAGATGATATGTATATAGTTTTTACATCTGTCCAGAAAAGTAAAGTAGTCGCTGAAACAGCACCGCGGGGACACCTTAAGCCTCAATATGAGTGTTGATATTATTGATATATGCAATATTTTGTTGTTTGCTTTAGTACAAAAAATCACACAAACGTTAAAGTGATAAAATATTCAAATTTGAAATGGAGATTATATAGCGATCCTATACTTGTTATCTTTGAATATTGTTTTCGTAATATATTTATATGAGCAATCAAAATTGTTTGTGAAAGTTCGAATGGTTTCTCCAGTAATGATGATATTGAACGAGTGTGATTTTAAGTCGATTGTATGCCAGCAAGGTCATGACGGGAAAGAATACAAAAGGACACAGTGTACCCATGAGGGAGTCGAACCAAGTTAAAATCCCCTTTAACACGATTGCTGGGGGGAATGTCTACATGTGTGTATACATTACCATACTCATGATACATTTCTCGTGAAACTTGTGGCTAAAGAACACACATCGTTTGAAGTGTAGTCTTCACCTTTGCCACTTTCTATTTGTCTCCACAGAAATGTTACATACAACAATACAAATGAAATTCTGACACCAAACAACGATTAGTGTGGAAAGATGGCTTCGGGGTTGATTAAACTACTAAAGGAGCTTATCTACCTCGTTCACTCCTACGTGGTGTCTATTATAGCTGAATTAGCACAAAACTGATAATGTCGTCGAACAATGTTAGATCATCTAAGGGGAGGCTACTTTAAGACCAGGTATGACCGGAAGTACTACCGCCCCTTCGTCCGCGGTACTGTGCATTCCATTCCAGAAGCAGTAAATTAGACAGAGAGCAATACATATTAGCATGGAAGCATTAAACGACTTTGAATGTTTCCTTTGTGTTGACACATACAAGAAGCATTCTGTAACTGGCACATTAAACTTTTATGGTCTCAAATTTCTCACCCAAGGACTGCATACATCTCTATTGGGATTAATTCCTATGCTGAAGAAAATACCGATTGTTATGCTACTATCGATATCTGATGCATCAATCGGCAACACTCTTGATAAACAATCATTTATGGGTTCTGAATAGAACTGAATCTGAGCTTTGACAAAATCGCCTTATACTGGTATGCCAGCTGATTTTTTCAAAACTATACTTCTATTTTGACGTTCTGAAATGTTAATACTACCATGTAATGGTGTTCAACGGACTGGTATTTCTTCTCCTCAACTATTTCTGCTCCTCACATACAGAAGTTGACATCCATAAATCCCCCTTTTCCTGTACTGAAGGAAATTGCTGACACGTTCTGTGTTTCATGATTTTCATCCAGTCAGTGAAAATATGAATGGTAATGGTTTACAGGTACCATTTTGAAGTATTTCTTAAGGTCAATCATTCACCATTCATTAGCTGCTGTGTGACAAGTAGACATCAAGTATCTACAACTACGGGAACACAGGACGTTGACAGGCCAAGGTATCTTTAAAGCATCTGATTGTGTATATGTGTCTGTCTACCTTTGTCTGTCTGTCTCATCTGTTTGTACGCATGCATGAGTGTGTTGCTGTTGGTCCGTGCGTTTGTATGTATGTGTACAGCTATAAGAGATGCAAATGCAGATTTAACCATTAATATGTATGGGCTCGAGAAGGACATGTGCCGACAAGAAACAATGTGTGGGATTGACAAAATATACACGTATGGTTCTAAATATAGGACCGTTTTTTCCTATCTAACTTGTTTCCAAGGACAATCATATAAATGTCATCTTGAAAAGATGAGGCAATTATTTAACAACGATGTGTCTTGTTTCAGTTCTTGGTAAAAAATATGTCCTTCGTGAATAAGTAGTTGATTTGCAGTATAATAAATGTTTCAACAAAACAGCTGTGTATGTCGATGGTGGCTTCGGCTTCACAACGAAATATTCCGGCGATATCATGGCGGTGTACCGGACTTTGTACCGAAGAGGGGAATGAGCCCAAGCTGCAGCATGATAAGTGAACGCTTCAACCTCCAGATTACCAGACCCGTGAAGATCCGGGTTAGAATGGATCTTCAGTAACCCATGCTTGTCGTAAGATGCGACTAACGGGACGGGAGTCAGGCTCGCTGACTTGCTTGAAACATTCACCGGTTCCCAATTGCGTAGATCGATACCCACGCTGTTGATCACTGCGTTGTCAGGTCCAGACTCGAATATTTACATACCGCCGCCATATATCTGGAATATTGCTGAGTGTGGCGTAAATCTAAAACTCACTCACTCGCTCACTCACTCGAGTTGTAAGGCTCGCTGACCATGTTGGCTCCTGCCACTGTATCCCAACTACGTAGAACGATGTTCATGATGTTGATCACTGGATTAGCAACCGCTGTCATATAGTTGAATATTGGTGAATGGGGCGTTAAACAACACACAAATCAAACACTCACTCCACTTACTCACAAGATATACACAGGCTCGAATTATCGGTGAGAAACCTGGAGCCTGAAAGTACATCTGTCAACAAACTGGCTTAAACAAGATATTCATCATCATAACCATGATGGTGAAGGTGAGCTTATTTGTGTTTAAGGAAACTCGATACAAGAATGATGTTATATGATATTCATGAAAAGATCATATTATTTTCCAGTATCATACAACATTATGTATTTTTGCAACCATAATATCAAGACACTAAAATCTCGTATAACGTTCATGTTCTGAAATATAGACGGTCGCTCAGACAAACCTTGAACTCTGAGATGAACGGTTTTAATTTTGACCGGCGTTGTGTTGATCTGGCAGTTGTACCCTCCCTGGTCGCTGTGTTTGGCCGCGCGGATATGAAGGTTCCAGTCTCTGGTGTACGGACGCTCCACACTCAGGCGCTCATCGTCTATGATGCGGCGGTCCTCAAAGGTCAGCAGCGTTGACCACTGGTCGGTCCATATCACCTTTGTAGCAAGAACATCAGTCATTGGTCAGTTGGATTCCATATTACCGGTATAAAGAGTACAACACGAGGGATCAATCATCACCAGTTAATCAGTATGTTATATGTCCGTACTATTATGATAAATGTTATCGACTAAATCGCCAACATACCGTTGTATGGAGCACGATTTGAACAGCACTAAAATAGCTGTCCAATCAACTCACTGTCACGAGCGCGCGCGCCCGTGCGTGCGTGCGTGCGTGGAGGAGTGTGCGTGTGTGTGAGAGAGAGAAGGGGGTCGTAACGTCATTTACGAAATGAAATGAAGCCATTGAAGGGATGGTTGGTTGTATGATGCCGCACTAAGCAATATTGTAGCTATGTGTAAAGATATATCTGTAAATATTCGAGTCTGGACCAGACAATCCAGTGATCAACATCATGAGCATCGATCTTCGCAATCGCAATATGATGACATGTGTCAACCAAGTCATCAGGCCTGACCACCAGATCCCGTTATTCGCCTCTTACGACAAGCATGGGTTACTGAAGACCAATTCAAACCGGATCTTCACGGGTCCCATTGAAAGGAATCGAGGATTATAATCATACTTGAATGGAGATAATATGCAATATATAATTAAACAAATATATATGTACAAACATAGTAAGGAGTAGCTTCGTATATCAATATAGCGAATAAAATAGAAACGACAAAAC
>VKKT01004605.1:14043-28683 GCA_008038995.1 Haliotis laevigata | reverse complement strand
ACCGCCGCCATATAGCTGGAATATTGCTGATTGCGGCGTAAAACTAAACTCACTCACTCACCCTTGCGTAATACTGACGAGTTTAATGTTTTAAGATCGAAATTTCCTGAAGATGAGTCCGGTTTTTATTCCATACGTGTTACATTGTTTTGTACTTTAAATTTTTAACTATATTGATGTTTTTGTGATCTTGCAGCTGCTATGGCGACCAGCCCTGACGTCATCACAAAATATCGAGCTGGGTTCAACGAGTGCGCGGGGGAGGTGATGCGATACTTGTCCAGTGTCCCTACAATCGGGGATGATATGCGTACACGTGTCCTCAGTCATCTAGCAAACTGTCTCCAAACCCTCAACTCCCAGCCCGTGGCGGACATAGCAATGCAACAAACAGGGCATCATGGGATACATATTCAACATCCGGCCTACACCGGAAATGCCTGCATGGGGAACCCTTCAGCGTTTCAGACAATGGTGAAAGAACATCCCTCTCCCCACAAGCAGATCCAGATGAACCCCCAATGCGTGACCACGCCCGTGCAGTTTATCCCAGGAACCCTACCCACGGGACAGGTGGCTTTCGTCCTGACATCACCCTCCCCAGTGCAAGCCGTACCGTTATACGCAGCTCCCTCTTCAGACAGAAAGGTTGAGACATGCGTAAAACAGGAAATTGTGTCTCCGTCGCCGTGTGACAAAACTGTGAATCGATCCCCAGTTCCTCACCCCCCTTCACCCACCAGCGCCCCTCCCATCTCCCCTGTGTATCCTCACCCCCCGGGTCAGGCGGGTATTCGACCAGTAGCAGAGGAGCCAGTGTGGAGACCGTGGTGACTTGTGTATGTAACTATAGTGTCTGTGAACAAGTGCAGTGGAATTTCACGTGTCGCGCTGTTTACACGTGTCTATGCACATATGGTGTGTGTATGTTTCAGTGAAAACGGGCTAAAATGAAATTGGTGATGCAGATATGCAATTCTTTCTCTAACGGAACGTGTGACTCGTAACGCGGTTGTCTCCCCTGTTGCTGGTCAACGGGGACGTATGAACGGGATAACCTGTTCTTTTCTGTGGGCCACATTGCAGCCTTGACAGTTCAGGGTCCAATTATTTCTGACATTTCTGCAAGAAAGAAACCATTTCCAATGGCCCAACTGACATTCCTTACAGAAGCGGATACTGACATTTACCAAAGAAAGTCCCGCCATTATCAGAACAGTTCATGTTCGACACAAACTCTATGCATCGTGTCAAGTGACACTTCGACAAGTGATCGTGCTCTGTGATATTTATTAGCATTAATGTGCCTTATTGATGATGATTATGATCATTAAAATGTTAATGAAATGCAATACTATAGTTATTTTGTTTTTCAAATGTAAAAAAAAAATGTATACAAAAAATGAGTATCACTTCAATCGATTGATAGATGTGATTCCACAACAGATGAACAAGTATTGATACCTCTTTAATGTACAGTAAAATTTATATGTTACTGAAAACCTCTAAAACTGGTTTAACCACCTTAAGACATATTTTTGAGAAATTTGACAACATTGTGGTTGATCTCGATTCCCTACGTTGGGTCTTATGCTTGTGACTCATGAAGGTCCGGTTTAGGATATTGATCTTCAGTAACCCATGCTTGTGGTAAGAGGCGACTAACGGGATCGGGTGGTCAGGCTCGCTGACTTGGTGGACACATGTTATCGTATCCCAGTTGCGTAGATCGTTGTTGATCACTGGATTGTCTGGTCCAGATTCCATTATTTACAGATCGCCGCCATATAACTGGAATATTGCTGAGTGCGGCGTGTAACTAAACTCACTCAAGCTTGTGAAACCTAGTCCCATTTCAACTGCCGTGATGCATATGAATTGAGGACAAATAGGAAGTAGTTATGGCGTTTCCTCGTCAACCCCAAAACCTGATTCTTAAGTTTTGAAGAAAGTGTAGAGGTTGGTAGTTATGTGGTGTCTCCTGGGTAGATGTCCTTGCTAAAACAACACAACTGTTTATCACTGGTTTAACTGAACCGGCGGTTTGTAATTAATCGAGTCCGGACCAGATAATCCAGTGATCAATAGACTGTCTTTATATATCCCGAGTATTGCTGATTGCGGCATTAAATGACATTCGCTGGTGAAAATCCCAAGGGTCAGACGGGGCAGGGAAATGCCAAGTTGCTAGTTTTTAGTAAGTTACAGTGGCAACACCAGTTTTAGTCAAGCAACCCATGCTTGCCGTTAGAGGTGATTAGCGGGTCCGGATAGTCACTTGACATTATACAATTATTGACTTTTAGTGAGGTTGATCCATAGGGAATCTCACCCGAGTGTCTTTTGATATCAAATATATCACCAAGAGTTGATAAAGTAACAAATATCCGAGGCTTGCCGAGGATATTTGTACTTTTATCAACGAGTGTTAATTAATATATTTGATATCAGAAGACACAAGGGTGAGATTCTATTTATCATAAAAAATTACTCTTCATTAGTTTCCAACAAAAAATGTACATCTCTGAACACTGGACTGCCATTAGATTTGCAGTGCAGCGATGTCATAGTATTGTGACGTCATCAAGTTCATGACGTCATAGCATTGTCAGGGCATTGTACACAATCTACTGTCAAAGCGATATCTCCTAGGAGATATCGTCTGATCTCACACAAGCGATATCTCCTGTGGAACACAGTTTTGGATGATAAAATGATTTATCGACCTTGGGCATGTGATATTCACCGAGCCGAAGTCAATTATTGTTTTATTATATAACAAAAGTACTGAATACCTGTTCTTGTGACACATAGCATATCACCGATGGCGTTGCACATGACCCAGAGGTGCGGCCATTTTGATACAGATGGGACATAACTCTAAACCAACACAGTCACAGGGACGAAGCGATGCCTATCGCTTCCTTATCTAGCGTGACGCACGCAGTGCGGAGTTCACAGCTGGAATATCCCAATCTATTTTTAGCCACGGGAGGTTCTTGGATTGTTATATCAACCTGGATTGTTGACATCGCTTGGCGTCAAAGCTGTCATGTGATCAAGTGGGCCAATCAGCAGGGCGGAAATCTACCCGTCATATAATAAACTTGATGCATGTCATCGTATCCAAATATCGCATACAGATGCTCATTATGGCGATCACTGGGTTGTCCGGTCGGAAATCGATTCTATAAAGACCACCGTCATATAGCTGGTGAATTACGGCATTAAACAACATGCAAACATAAAGACAATACCGGTCTTCATGTTTAACAGGGCGTGACCTAGAAGCGAACTCTAACTATAAGTGGATCGGGTGATCTGACTTGGTTGATGCGTGTGTGAGTTCAGTTTTACGCCGCACTCAGCAGTATTCCAGATGTATGACGGTGGTCTGTAAGTAATCGAGTCTGGACCAGACAATTGACATCATGAACATCGATCTACACAATTGAAATACGATGACATGTGTCAACAAGACAGGGAGCCTGACCATCCGATCACGTTAGCTGCCTCTTAAAAGTCTTACGACAAGCATGGGTTACTGAAGATCAATTCTAACCCGGATCTTCACGGGTAAGGTTGATCCGTGCCATCGTGTCTCAGATCCGTGCCAAGGATCGGGATCGATGCTCATGATGTCAATCACTGAATTGTCTGGTCCGCCTTCGACTATTCAATAAACCGCGGTCATATGGCTAGATTGTGGACGAGAGCGGCGTTAAACAACAAAACAGGCCGAGTGTACGCGACACCAGTTCTTACCGCCCTCTTACGAGAAGGTCCAGTTACAATAACCAGATATGACAGTCGCCAGTAAACTAAGAAGCATCACTTCACCCAACACCTATCTGTATAGACAGTTTCCTGTGTTAGTCATTCATGGTTGCCTCCCTTCGTGAACAATCGACCCAGCGCTTTAAACTACCCATCTTCATTTAGGCGGTGCATATAGGTTACACTACACTAAATCAGTATCGCTTGCTCGCTGAGCCGGTCCGTATGTAAACAAGCTGTGACAGCTGTGACAGCTGTGATTGGATGAAATAGTGTAAGATGTTTGTTTTTTAAAAGCATATCCAACCAGTAATTAAAACTGACCACAATTTTAAGTATTCAGTGCTGTCATTTTCTTCACCATGACTTATGCTTATTGTGTGTACAGATATTTTCCAGTAGGTGACATTTGGTGCGGAACTGGGGTTGATGTGTTCCGCTTCCAGTCCTCGCAAAACGAGCCGGACAAGTTGGCCTGATATTGTGTTTTTATTGTAGTTTAAAGTCCAGAGTGTACCCATGTGTACATGGAATGGCTGTTGATAGCTTGTCTATTTTAAAAAAAATTTAATTTTACTATAGAAATCTGTGGGAAAACATTTGGTGGTGTGTAACCTGTAGCCACGTGTGCATGCGCCTGTGCGTCTCGGCAAGGTCCGGCATTGATTCCTCTAAAATGGAGTCAGATATTTTTTGTTTTGTTTTGTACTTTTGAACGTTGCACCTGCTTTCTGACAGCGCCCTGTAAACGATCAAATCTGCCCAGAGAAACCAATGAAATTATTAGCAATGATCCGCGCCGTCGGTGATAATAACATATTCAACCAGATCACAAAGTCACCCGATACATTTGATCACCTTATTGACAAGCACATGTCGATCGGGGTCTAATCTAACCAGGGATTCCTCTGGTTCGTCTCCCGTCTTGTCGCCACAATGCTGAAAATAAACCCTTATCTCTCCCAAACACTTATCAAGTTCATCTTCGGTCCGCCAGGGGCATTTACGTCATCGTTAAATTCAGCTCACACAGCGCGTTCTTGTTGTCTTCCATACAGACCCTGAAACAAAATACATGTATACCACATAAAGCACATGCAGGTCTAGAATGTGTGGCAAGTCTAGATTACCAGTTTCTGAAAAGGAACAAAATCTCTGGAGTCTTTTTATCTTTTTAAATATGATAAAAGTACCGTTTTTCTGTAAAATATGTTAATTTCAGAGACTAGATGTTTGTCTATTTTCCTTGTACCATCCTCAAGTATTTTAGTTCTACACTGAAAACACGACTGGACGGTGGGTTAGCCTAGTGGTTAAAGCGTTGGCTCGTCACGCCGAAGACCTGGGTTAGATTCCCAACAAGGGTACAATGTGTGAAGCCCATTTCTGGTGTCCCCCGTCGTGATATTGCTGTAATAATGCTAAAAGCGGCGTAAAACTAAACTCATTCACCCAGTGTGGTAACTCTCTTGAATAGGACCAAGGGAAATCGTGGTAGCTCAGAAACTCGTATTTGAATTTGTGTTTGTGTTTCGTGGGCCCGCTGATTATACCGGGGGCAGCACCGTCTGGTTTAAAGAGGTTGCATTCTAGACAGTTCTTCATGAATAGACCAGTAGTCTTGTTTGAAACGGGATTATCATTTTAAGTCACGTCAACGTCATATCATCAGCCATTACTCGTGGATAGCGTAACCCCAATAATCCATAACCCCCATATTACGAACAAATATTGTGAGGTCTCCCACGGGATTATCGTTTTAAGTTTTAAGGCAAGTCATCATCATATCAACTGATGTCATCAGCCATCACTGAGGTCATCAGTCGTGGATAATAAAACCTCTAATTATCCATAACCCTCATATTACGGACAACTATTGTGAGCTCCTTGGTGTCTTCATATATAATCAGAGAAACCACTCCATACCAATGTTTCCTGCCAGAGGTTTCTTTAATCCCTGGGGCGGTGGGGGCATCGGTTAAAACGTTTGCTCGTCACGCCGAAGACCCGGGTTAGATTCCCAACAAGGGTACAATGTGTGAAGCCTATTTCTGGTGTCCCCCGGTGCTATTGCTAGAATATTACTAAAACCAAACTAACTCACTCACTTTAATCCAGGTGATGTTACTTGGAATGGTTTTGTCCGAATAAGCGGGTTTTTACTAGTTGGTACTAGACATGGGGCTTTGCTCTTATTTCAGTGCGTCACCTAGCGGTAACATCGAGACAAGATTACAACGTGCCTGCGTCTAGCGGCAGGGGGGCTCAGTATCAACCATCTGAAGACTTGGTGGTGACAGCTTTATCACAATAACGCCGTATCTCTCACTTGCAGTGAATGAATGCGTTAGGGCTTTTAAGTGAGTAATATCCAAGCTGCGCAGATTGTGTAGACAAACCGGTGATTGACAGCATGAGCCGGTTTCAGCGTTATCGAGTATGACGTCACGCGAAAACCACCAGGTCAGAGAGGAGATGGCAATGGGTGGAACAAATGCCACAGTTGTAATAAACAATTCCTTCCTAAAGCACATTCTAGTGCATCAGAAAGGCATTGAGTATCTTTGCATTCAATAATATTGGTCTTCGGCATCCCATGCTTGTCGTAAGAGACACCTAACGTGATCGGGTGGTCAGACTCGCTTACTTGGTGGACACATGTCATCGGTTCCCAATTGCTCAGATCGATGACCATGCTGTTGATCACAGGATTTTACGGTCCAGACACGATTAATTAGAGACCGCCGCCATATAGCTGTAATGTGCGGCGTTAAGCAACAAACATCGAAATATAGTTGCAAGCAACGACTTTCTCGTTCCTATAAGACGCGCACTTGGTAATTAAGAAGTTGGATTTTCCCCCGAACATGTACTAAGCGAACTTTAGACGCTCATAGGGGATGAAACAGGGAAAGACGCAGAGGAAATGACATGTTATATTTTCATGATAAATTTCTGGTATTCTTTCAGCTCTCGTTGGGGTTTTACGATGTGTGTTAAATCTATTTCAAACACACCGGCACTGTTTTGGATTACCGATTGTTTAATTCCATTTACTAAAATTACCATAGGACATAATGAAAAGCCAAATAATTTGATCGCGACCGCAATGCTGTAATATTCATGTTGAAACAAGAAACTGTAATTAGCCAGACATGAGAAGGACAAAGGGACGGGCACCTGCTAGAGCTGATCCAGCAGTTCGCTGCATGTCTTGGGCTGTTAAGTCATGACAAACACAAAACAATGAATTACTGCCAGTGATCCTTCCTGAATCTTAATGGACAATCGCCATCTATGTTCAGACACAGAGGTGTAACACCTGTATAATATCACTAATGATGTTTTCAGTAACGACACACATACACCCTTGTTACCTTGTTGACGGTACAGATAGATATACATCCAAAGTTAGGAGAATAGCTCATTAACAGCTGGAGGTTTGAGAGGGTGGCATAGTAGCCCTCAGCTGGCATAAGCAAGTTAGACAAGGATTATCACAAAGATGGAGGGCCATTAGTCTCCGAGTTATATAATTTTGATAGTAACAAATAAACCCATATAAATTGAAAATGAGCCCAAGTGAGATAGGCGATTCATAACCTAAGGAAATCTAGACTTGCTTCATTTGGGGCTTCAGCACTGCGGGGAAGGCAAGGCAGTTGGGAGAGTAATGTGGTTCAGGGACTGTGAGACAAACTAGTCTGCTACTGGATCCCTTAAGATGACGTCTACTATATTATTGATTTATAACTCTCTGAAAACAAATCCAACATTGCTAAACATTTCTTGGCATCCAGAGCACTGCACAGCAGCGTTCGGAAACCATCACTGAATAGAGTTCGGCATCGCCAAAAGGGGTCGACGTACATGAACACTCCACGATTCGGAGATCTGACTCCAACAGTAGTATGTCGGTCCTATTTTACGCTGCTTTTAGCAATATTCCAGAATAACACGTCGGGCGACACTAGAAATGAACTTAACCAAGCCTTCCGCGTTACGAGCGAACACTTTAACCACTAGCCTATAGCCAATTTTCGGGCTTTCATCACCACTCGCTCTTTTCCGTAACCTCCAAGAAGATATTCGCTGTCCCGGAAAAACACGAGTATGATACGAATGACATTCAGGTTGGCGTACCCGAATGAGTACAATTTGTGTTTCACTTACACCGTCGTCATGATTTGGTTGCACGTCAACAAACCGACGTAAAGCGTATCTAAAGCAAACTTTCAGTTTAAGATATAGTTTCGACTATGAGTCACAAAGCAGTAGCTTGTGTGAATGACTATGACAATGTTGTGTCGAAATGCTTACTGATGTGTACCAACGGGAATAGCTTAAGTGAGTGAGTGAGTGAGTGAGTGGGTGGGTTTAGTTTTACGCCGCTTTGAGCAATATTCCAACAATGTTCTGGCAGGGGGTCACCAGAAATGGGCTTCACACATTGTGCCTATGTGGGGAATCGAGCGAACGCTTTAACCACTGGGCTACCCCACCGACCCGAGAATAGCTAGAAGCAGCTGTAGGCTGAAGCTCGACTAAACGTACGACCTAGTTATTCGGTGTGGTTTGTTGTTATTCGTCGGGGACATGGTTGAAACTGGAGTTAACAGTGATCCTCTTTACCTCACGTAAACGTGCTCGGCGTACCTGCAAACATCGTTACAAATATCAGGTTTTCCTCCCCAAATTCCTGCTGTGTAGGTGACTTGGTCCTTGGGGTCGGTGGAGTAGTCCAGTAGTAGTGTGTTCTCTGGTCAGGTCGATCCTCAGGTTCCATTCCTTGTGGACATACTGTGTACAACAAATGAAAACAGCAAACAAAATTGCTGCATTGTTGCCATGAGCGGTGCAAACCTCTACTGCCCCATTCAGTTTTAAACGCAAACAATGACAAATGGGTTATTCACTCGTCTACCTGGTGCATATGCTATTTTTCTTTCAGATAAAACCGCAGTCTCCCAAGAAAGAGACAAGACAAAGTTGTATACGAGTGTATTTACATGTTATATGTGTGTGTATTGAATACTTAATGGCTGACTGTTTTAAACCATACCCTAAGCTTCATTGTCAGATGTCACGTCGAAGACCCGGGTTCGATTCCCAACATATGGGTACAATGTGTGAAGTCCATTTCTGATGTCCCCCGCCGAGGAAGTATTTCGCACGTCAGTGGTCCCTAGGAGTAAGTGGCGCTGCTTATAACACGGATGTTCTCCGTGTAGGCACTTGGTAATTACAACTAGTATTACACACACAGTGCAGCAAACATTAACGGGTTTAATTTTCCATTATTTTAAAAAGTGTTAAATCATTCACAGAGAGAGAGAGAGAGAGAGAGAGAGAAAGAGAGAGAGAGAGAGAGTGAGAGACAGAGAGAGAGTGAGAGACAGACAGAGAGAGAGAGAGAGAGAGTGAGAGACAGAGAGAGAGAGAGAGAGAGAGGGAGTCATGGTGGATTTCTTTACGAATATGTTTGTGGAGGTAGTTTTCCATCGTGCAGAATTTTTGTAGCTGAGCAAACAGTTACAATCCCACAATCCAAAACACAGAAATGTACAATTATAAATGATTGTGTTTCGAGGGGGTTGGGATGAATGTTTGGGACGTATCTGAAGAAGTAGCAAAGACTTAATACTACAAATATTTGGTCCAGTATTATAAACGTGACCACAAGTAGCAATTGAGATCTTGTACTACTATGTGAACAGCATAAGGGTGCTCTCCAAAATTATTCCAAATTCGTCGAGTTTTAATTTCCGAATTTCTGTTTAAACTTGAGGGCCACATGAGTTAATTGCTGCAATGCCGCCATATTTCCCCCCACTACTTCTCATTCTGTGTTCCAGGTTGTAAAGCCATGCTCCTAACGGAAAAATAACACTTAATAGCAAGAAGAGGTTTCAAAAGTGGAGCGGCGCATTGCAATATCGGATTAGTGTTGTTGTGTATTATTGAGTACAAAATTGCTTTCCGACCAAACGAATGCCGAAACAAATACAATTACCCAAATCAAAGAAGAGTTTGTTATCGCAGATTTTTGACCCAAGGGCAAGAGTCATTCCGGACAATTTGTTAGGCATCATCTCACGTTCTGAGCCCCACCCCCCGGGCGCAGGGTTGTGCCTAAACTCAACACCCTGGGGACATTTGCGTTTCATTTCGAGATCTGAGAGACGATGTGCTGGGCGTAGAAGGGGGTCGCGCGTCTTTCGTTGGGATCAGAAGGAGCCGATCAGTCGATTAGCTCATAGATGATCGGAAAAGAAAACATGGCGGCCAAAGTACCCGGATAGAGGCAGGAGGCGACATTTTGTACTACATTCCGCATAGCTATTTATCTAGACAAGACACCCGCAGACTAAGACTATGATTCGTTTAGCCTTTATTTGTTTTCGTGGTGTTGATTACAGGTATGTACAGGTGTGCAGGGATCAAAGATGCCGCTCTGAAAATATTATTTGCATCGCACTGTATGTTCAGTCGAATCCAAATTTATATATATCACCATTAAAGGCAAATATTTCAAGTATTTCTCACATCCGCGTCTTTATCCAATAATTTTGTTAGCAAAGGATACCATGAATAGACGAAAGAGTAATACCATCAATTACATCAATCAAACGGTAGTGAAAGATGATGAAAAGAACGCATCTCATAAACCACTTCCTTTCATATTTACACGTGCATGGCAATGTTAAAAGAGTACATAAAATATTAATCCACTCCTTTGAAACGACTACGTAGACGAAAAGTTACACAGTTTCATATGAGCTTTAAAGAAATAGTTCTTTTGGGATCCATGGATAGTAAAAGAGTTCTGAAGTCTTTAAAAATCGGGGCTGAAAGGAGCTGAATATGAGTGCAAGCTATTCGAGCAGGTAGGGGAATGCAAAAATAGAACAAGTGGGATTGTTTTATTAATTCAACACTTATGTTTTAAATTAAATGTTTTACGAAAGATTTACATGGGGTCCCTTCCGATTACAACTGGAGTTGTTTGGTTTCAAAATGGAAAATGATAAATATCTTCGGTTTAACCCGCGCGTTCAATTTTCCTGTTTTGTTTATGCCTTTATCTTTACTAGGACAGGTTTTGAATACATCCCAGTAATGTATCATGATAGTTGAGTCAAGTGGTGATTCTTGACTTACAGGCTGGGGGTCTGACGTGGGATCCGGGTCAGAGAAATTATTTACACCCCATGTGCTGCTGAATGAACTGGGAGTGGCGCTCAGTATCAAACATGTTGACGTGTTTATAAAGCGCATTCGTGTACAGATGATATGCCTAGTCTAAAGTAAACATATAAATCTCATATTCTTGTTTTGTTATTTAGCCAACGTCTTTTAACATAATGGACGCTAATTTACATACGACTGCTTCATGATAACCAGCCTTATCTATATGACCGTTAGATAATATTACGCTACGTTTTCATGCCTTTGTCAAGTTTTGTACTTAAGACTTCGATGTAAATTGATGCGTGACGCTTTATTGACCCACGGTTAGCATATATCGAGGTGTCCATCGTTCGAGATAAGCGGTAGTCGAAATTAGTCCGTCATGTGGATAGATTACATGTCGGGACCTAACATTCATATTTTGATAAAACCAAATAATTCTTTTTAAATTGAAACTGAGCCCAAGTGAGATGGGAAATGAACCTGAAGAAATCTAGACTTGATTCATTTAGGGCTTTGCAGAAAGGCTGGGCGGAAGCGGAAATAATGCGGTTCGGGGACTGTGAGACAGACTATACTTACATTATTGTGTACAGGGTATGATCAACGTTGATACAAAAGTCTTACTCAACCATCAACGACCGGCGCCACTTTGGGCTTTCCTTCCAGTTCACTCTGACCGGCATGCTGTAACTGATATACTATTCATGGGGTCGTTAAACCAAAAGCACTCGTTCTCATTTTCATGGCGTATTAACGATATATGATAGGGAGCCGCTGTTACACAAGCATTGTTTAGACTTTCAGTTTGACTGGTTTCGTATTAAACAAATCCAAGTGATTGTAATCCGTAAAATCGTTTATATCATCACTGGTAATGATAGGTCAACAAGCACACGCGTCAGTCTTAGAGTCTGACGGACAGTTCCGATCAATGACGAAAAAGTCACCGGCTTGAATACAAATCCTTTAAACTTTTAAAATCGGTTTTATTTGATGTATATTTTGAATAGTATATACAAACAAGCAATTTCACGTGCGGTGGGTGAGAACAATACCCACAAGTCACCCCCGGGGCTATGTGCAAGGGGGAGGGGTCAGTCTTAACGCTGGGTAGTAATCTCCGCATGCCGAGGCGGCAAGACATTACTCGCAACGGGACCTCCATTATGTAGATGGTGTTAAAGAATCAGAATAATTACTCAATTCGAGCAAACAGATACCACTGCCTCAAGCGTTTTGACTATACGGCAAATGAAGCAAGGATCTGAGATTCTGTTCGACGTGATTTGTTTTTATGAGCACCTGATAACAAATGCTCCCATGATATTGAGATCTTTTTTTTGGCAGTTCTTAGAGATTTCTTAATATTGGGTAGCGTTTACTTTTGCAGTGCAAAACGCACGTGTTTTTTTTCTAAATATTTATTATTTTGGGTAGTGTGGGTGTTTTGGTGTGTTTTGTTTGGTCGTGAGAAATATAGTTTCTGAGAGCTATGTTGTTATGGTGGATGTAGCGATAGAGAGACAAGGTCAGTTCTAACTTATAAAGGAAACCTAGTGTTTAAAGCGTTCGCTCGTCACTTCGAAGACCCGGGTTCGATTCCCCACATGGGTAGAATCTGTGAAGCCCATTTCTGGTGTCCCATGATATTGCTGTAATAGAGCTAAACGCGGCGTAAAATAAAACTCTCGCACTCCACTTATGTAATCTCAGTACTCCAATACGTTTGAGAATATAGTACAAATAATCCAAAATCACTCACGTTACGTACGTAAGTGAGTGAGTGAGAGTGGGGAGTACGCGACTTGATGGATGGAGGGTAGAGGGAGGAGTTTAAGGGTCTGAACAAAAACGCGGAAACATTTTTCTGAAGTATTAGGGTACGTTCAAGCGTAACACATGAAATGATGTTAACAAATGTCATATACAATAACCTGCCGGGCAAAAGAAGTAACACACCCACGTTTGATGGTTTTCAATGAAACCAACATCATTACTAATGGAGAAATATCTTATGCGGGCACCGTAGAACTTTGTGCTTCTGCGACTGTTTCCAGCCTTGAACGTCTTGATAGTGTTTGTAATCTCTAGTCAAAGCCAGTCTGTAAGCCTACACTTTCTTTTGCTTCACAGTTCCGCAGTATACTCTCACATGTAAATCTATTTTCGGGAAGACCATTGTTTCTAAAACATCATGAGACTTGTCGCATTTCGGTTCAGAACAATGCATTTATTAGAAAAAACAATGTTCTTCCATGAGCATACACACATACCGTCACTAAGTATTACAAGAAAGATGACAGAACTGAAAATTATCTGCAGAAAAAGAAAAAAGCTTTCTTTACTCGAGTCATCTGGTCACGACAGCCATGACACCGTGACGCGTTACAGTGATGAAGGAGACGTGCGCAACACATGCCGCTCAGAAAATGACAGATCAGTTTTCAAAACGAGCCTACAAAGCAAGTATTATTCGACTGATCATCAACCCCTCGTGTTTGATCGGTCATCAAATGTTCCCTTCTAGAGATACATCAAGGTAAAACAACCAGCTGACCACAAGGAATGATCATTACACACAACAAAAATGTAAAACAGAATGACTCAGCAGAGAGGTTAAAGTACGTAATGTGAAATTTAAGTTTTAAGACCTTCAGTACGACACGAGCCGCGTGATTGACACAATGGAAGCTTAGTATTGTCCAACCGAAGTTTTTTCATCTTCACCACAGTCGGAGAAAGGGCGACATTGTGTTTATATGGTGCTGACACGATAATTGGCGTTAATTATTATTGCCTAGCTATTATATTCTCTCTAAGTCTGTTAAACATGCAACAATCCTGACAATGGGTGAAGGTATCCTTTAAAATCGTCACGATTATCAGGAAAACGTGGCCGGTATCACGGTCACTTAGTCCAGGGGCCACGTGACCACTTCATTGTACGCCGAGAAACACCCTTTATCAAAAGTGCATCTACACTACCTCGCACGAGACTTTAATAGGCCGCACGTGCGGAGAACAATGGGTTACAAAAGTCATCAAGTTGTAATAGAACTCCTCTTTTCCGTTATTTTGTAAACCACAAAAAGAGCTTCCGCCCTTATGACCGAATCACACGTGACAATGTTAGAACGAGGCTCAGCATGTCTCATTCTTCCTCAATCATTGGTGAGTCATTTCCGGTGGCACCATACGAAGCGATACGGTTATTTTAACTGTAGTTTCCGGTTTGGTGAATGGATGGATACTGTCAGTACGTGAATAATGCCAGGGGAACTTTGTGCAAACGTCGGGTATGAACTTTAAAAACAGGAATAGATAGGGTATATCATATATCCGGCTAAAAAATCCCGCTATTGCTAAAATATAACAACCCAGATACTTGCTTTCACTAATGTCCAGTTACTTGTGCGTGACGAGTATCATTGTAGATAATGTCCAGTTTCTTGTACRTGACGAGTATCATTGTAGATAATGTCCAGTTACTTGTGCGTGACGAGTATCATTGTAGCGAATGTCCAGTTACTTGTGCGTGACGAGTATCATTGTAGCGAATGTCCAGTTACTTGTACGCGACGAGTATCATTGTAGATACTGTCCAGTCACTTGTACGTGACGAGTATCATTGTAGATAATGTCCAGTTACTTGTACGTGACGAGTATCAT
>VKKT01004604.1:168121-183620 GCA_008038995.1 Haliotis laevigata | reverse complement strand
CCGTGGTATTACTGGAATATTGCTAAAAGCGGTGTAAAACCATACTCACGCATTGTAAGTTCATGTTGTCCGAAGCACTTTTCATCACATATTACTACACGGGGTTTCTAGGTCATGGTCGAACTTTGTGTTTTTGCTTCAGTATATCCGTTAGTTATCCACCCGGAATAATCGCTGCGATCGTCTGCGCTGTCCTCTTCCCCATCATCCTGGTATTTGGAATTGCTTGCTGCCGTGTCTATTGTTGCGGGTCCTCGCCAAAGAAACATCATCACATGATACACAGGAGACCCCTAGCGGTGATAAACACAGGTATGTCACTTCAATATTACTTTCACAGGTAATGCACCGGAAAAACCACATGGTCAAGTTTCTCATTACGTGTTTTTAAATAATCAGGTATAAGTTGGAATATCAACTTAGTTTTTTTTGTATTCCCAGTTCCCAAACACTCCAGCCTTTGGACATTGTCTACTACCAAATTGCTTCAAACCATCGAAACCTTCAGAATCAAGGAAAACACAGATCCGCTGAGGTCATGGATCAGAAAAAGCTACAAATGTTTAATAGGAGCCACATTTGGCATTAATTAAAAACAGTAACAGTCACCAGCGGTACAGATAAGCTGCATAAATTACACAAATATTTATGTGAGTGAGTGAGTATAATTTTACGCCGCACTCAGCAATATTCCCGCTCTATGGCGGCGGTCCGTAAATAATCGAGTCTGGGCCAGACAATCCAAATATTTATGTGAAAACTCAGTTCCTATGAAGCCTATTGCGTACAAGTACGCTTGAAAATGCTGAATAAATTTGATCTTACATGCGTACACACACAAATGTCAAATCGTAGCTTGTGTACCGGTGGATAAATAAGATAACTTAGGTATACTGAGAGGTTCTATTTCAGCAAATGAACTTGGCAAATTGCAGTCTTTCTTATTTTATTATATTTTAACAGTTAATGCCAAACTACCCAATTGAGTTTGAGTGAGGTGGGTACAATTTGTTTGGTTACTCAAAGGAAAGTTAGGATACCCAATTGAGATGAACATAAGCGAGTACATAACTCAATGACCCAAAATGTTATCTGTASCTCTGTCAGTCGGATCCGTATTTTGTTGTTTTGGCCTGTCAAAAAATGGCTAAGACGTTCATATACTGTGGCTAAAGCGAGTTTATTATACTCAGTTTGTAAAGGATGTAATCCCATAGTAGTGAAAACACGGGATGTTAGTGAAAAAGGTTACGAATTTAAGCGTTCATATTGTTTTTAACATGCACCTGTTGCTGCAACATTTTGTCTAAGCTGTTTTAGTGTGCATTGGATTTGTTTTATGTGTAGCTTCCATGTTGATGCCTCGCATTCAAATATTCTTTTTGTGTTTCTGATTACCAAACTTGTGGTGATTTAGAGACAATGCAGGATCGGCACACTCACGATGTTATCTGGGCATTGAATGTACTTGGAAGGAGGCTGTCCAGAGAAACTAAATTCTAAACTGATTACGATGTGTCCTCCTCTGAACTACACGCCAAAATCCGTCAAACAATATGCTCACTGACTTGTTGGAACGGCCAATGCATTTAATCTCATTATATAATTCAAAACATAATGCATTATATTTCTTTTGGGGATTTTTTTTCTACTGTGAAGACTTGTCATTTCAGATCTGAGCTGTATATAGGCTCAGCACAAAGAGGGTATTATTATATTAACATTTGTATAGCGCCAATATCTAGCTCAGCTGCTCAAAGGCGCTTTGATTTTCTCTCGATCATTGGATGTCAAACTCAAATGGCACGTAGTATTACTAGTGTACTGTACACTAGGGTTTGTAACACTGAAAGGATCTGCACACAGTTTTGACTCCAAGGTTTTACACGAAAGAAGCTATTTGTTTTTAAGACAGGTGTTCACCTTTCAAGTGAGTGAGTGATTGAGTGAATGAGTGAGTTAAGATTTACAGAACGGTAAAATAACAGAATAACACAGATATGAATATAAAACTAGTATGTAAACCTAAAACAGTTTAACTACAGAGGACGATATAAAATAAAAACAGGCTGTAGATCGCCGACAACTGAAGGCAGATGACCATAGATGGGGACTTACAATGCCTTTGCTACCTGCATCACCTCTCTACACGGCGTTATTTTTATTGCATTGATGTGTTGTCTATAGCGCCACAATGGAGTGCAACTTTTCAAAACACTTCACTAGTTTGGCCCTGTTTCGGCCCTATAATGATTACCAAATTCTGATTCAGATTCTTCAATCGAAACAGATGACCTAGGCTATCCAATTAGGCCGCATTTAGGAGCAAGACAATTCCGTCCTCCTTCTACAGCTTCTTCAGCGTATTCTCCACCCATCGACGACTCCTCAACGATGTCAACGTCAGCATTTCAGCCTCTGTCTGCTCCGCCACCATCCTTCGATGAGTGCACAGCAACGGATACAACAATATATAAAGCAGGACCGATGATAACAACAGTGTAATTACTGGAACAAACATGCGGAGTCGGACTTTCGTCCCATGCCTCGCCACACTGACCACCAAAAGACATTGGAATTCGACCTGTTTATGTTACCAACATTTGGAAATATGGTATTTGGGTGGGATAAAACATAATTATATTATCAGTGGGTGGGAAAGTTTTTGACGGGTGCCTTTTTCCAGTGTATGTAGTACGGGTATTCAATACACGCATTATGCCATCTTAGTGATGTTGTAACAGGCGACAGAAGGGAGTGGGTCGTCGTCATCATTGACTTGCTTGATTCCATGTTAGCGTGGAACAAAAACATATGGTTAATCATCATTGACTGACTGATTCAGGCTCGGTTTTTACTTAGCGTTCAAACGATATTGGGGAGGAATTTCACTATTTGTGTATTTGCCCTACCTTGGTCTTTGAAAGGAAGAAATATATCAACATCTGTTACTGTAAAACACCGAATATGCAAAAAATAAACCAGCTTTGTCACTGTAATAAACTAGGAACAATTAGGAAATTAGCAATATTTTGCAAAATAATAATGTCTCAATATAAGAAACACCGAAACAAGATAAACGCATGAGTGTAACACCGTTAACCTAACTGGTTAAATGCATGTACAGACATACATGTAGTTTATTCTTGTAACCAATCGAAATGTATATGTTACCAATTTGTGTACCATACACGTATGTAACATATATGTGTTGCACGTAATGATGTAAACATGTACCTCTAATGCCGCAGAACTCGGCCGAAGTGTAAATAAATTTCAGTTCAGGTCAGCTGAAATATCTGTGAACGCCATTGTAAAAACAAACAATCGAATGATAGCTGATATAAAATCAGTCTGGATCATCCCCGAGATAGATAGTTCGTCTCGACCATGGCATTTCCTTCCTTGCTCATTATTACTGATAAGTGCTTCTGAGCCCATGGTGACATCATATTGTGTTTTGTTAATATATAATAAACGTATTACATTGTTCTAATGTATATTGGTATGCATGATGTGTGTCTGTGTATGTACAGGGTATATGTGATGCATTGTGTTATGCATGTACAGTGTCCATGCTATGTATGTGCAAGTACAATGTATATATGATGTATTGTGTTATGTATGTACACGTACAATTTATATATGATGTAATGCGTTATGTATGTACACATATCTAATGTATATAAAATATACTGTGTAATGTATGTACAAGTACAATGTATATATAATATATTGTGTTATGTATGTACGGTACAATGTCTATATAATATATTGTGTTATGTATGTACTGTACAATGTGTATATGATGTATTGTGTCATGTATGTACAAGTACAATGTATATATAATATATTGTGTTATGTATGTACAAGTACAATGTAAATATGACATGTATTTTGTTATGTAAGTACAGGTATAATGTATATAAAATATATTGTGTTATGCATGTACAAGCAGTGTCCGAAATAGCCACTAGCCCGCTAGCCCGTAAGTGGTAAGATTCCAGTCGGGCCAGTAAATCTCCACAGTCACTGGCCCGACTAGCTAGTGAATTTTCATGTGGTCATTTTGTACAGGTACAATGTATATATGATGTATTGTGTTATGTATGTACAGGTACAATGTATGTATGATGTATTGTGTTATGTATGTACAGGTACAATGTATATATGATGTATTGTGTTATGTATGTACAGGTATAATGTATATATGATGTATTGAGTTATGTATGTACCGCTACAATGTATATATGATGTATTGTGTTATGTATGTACAGGTATAATGTATATATGATGTATTGAGTTATGTATGTACAGGTACAATGTATATATGATGTATTGTGTTATGCATGTACAGGTACAATGTATATATGATGTATTATGTATGCTGTACGGGTCATTGTAATATGCTATTTATGTACATGGCATATACGATGTATTGTGTCATAAATGTATGTAGCTAGCATGATGTATTATGTTATGCTTATTTCAGCCATCATAATGTATTATGTCAAGCATGCTGAGGATCGAATCATTATCTTGTAGCTCTCGGGGCAGCTGCTCTATTTACTAATTAATGGTCAAGGCCAGATTCCGTGAGGCTGTTTGACGTATAAGCATATTGTCCGTTCAGTGAAAGTAAGCCTGTGATCATGCCACACGTTCACACCCAAGCTATAGATGTGACTGCTAGGTTCAGCGATGTTCAAATGGACAAATAATGCTACATTGATATAATAATCAGGCCGAATATTCAGCATAAAGTATCTACTGAAACAGTGTCCATAGGACAGCAAAAACATGTGATGAGAATAGTATGAATGGAGGAGCTTCACGGGTGCCACGAACAGCTCATTTACCGCAAAATGTAACTGTTGTCTACTGAGTCAACCAGCAATACCCTTGCGATAAGTCGATGACATGTGCGCAATAGAGACTATACAGACAATCCCGTGATTTATATCATGAGCAATGATCCATGTCCTCGGGCTATGCTATCATCCAATTTGGTCATCAAATTCAGGAAGTGAGTTTAAATTTACGTCGCACCCCGCAATAATCCAGCTATATGGCGGCTGTGTGTTAGTAAACGTGTCTGGTCTAGACAAACCAGTGTTCAACAGCATGAGCATCGATCTATGCAACTGGTATACAATGACACGTGTCAACCATTTCAGCGAGCCTGATCCCCCAATCCCGCCAGTCGCAACAAGTATAGGTTACTGAAAATCAATTCTGACCCGGATCTTCTCGGGTCTAATTCAGGAAAACTTGTTGGAACTGAATTTAGTGACGACAGTGTTCTTAGTCCTCATTTGTGAATGATTTCAATAACAATATTACATATTCATGTTGTGCTATACTAGACATGGGTGCTACACAATGCGCTCTTGTAGGGAACTGAAAAGAGGGTGTGAAGTCCGAATTCATTAACTACAACTACCCCGCCGTCCCTTTTGATTGTGAAATATATGTTGTAATAACAGATTTAAAGCTAAAAGGGTGACCAGGAAGACGTTTTATATGTACATATATGGATAGATATGAGGATGCCATTGATNTGGTATGCATGATGTGTGTCTGTGTATGTACAGGGTATATGTGATGCATTGTGTTATGCATGAACAGTGTCCATGTTATGTATGTACAAGTACAATGTATATATAATATATTGTGTTAAGTATGTACAAGTACAATGTAAATATGATGTATTGTGTTATGTAAGTACAGGTATAATGTATATAAAATATATTGTGTTATGTATGTACAAGCAGTATCCGAAATAGCCACTAGCCCGCTAGCCCGTAAGTGGTAAAATTCCGTCGGGCCAGTAAATCTCCACAGTCACTGGCCCGACTAGCTAGTGAATTTTCACGGGGTCATTTTGTAGAGGTACAATGTATATATGATGTATTGTGTTATGCATGTGCAGGTATAATGTATATATGATGTATTGTGCTATGTATGTACAGGAACAATGTATATATGACGTATTGTGTTATGTATGTACAGGTACAATGTATATATGATGTATTGTGATATGTATGTACAGGTATAATGTACATATAATGTATTGTGATATGTATGTACAGGTATAATGTACATATAATGTATTGTGATATGTATGTACAGGTACAATGTATATATGATGTATTGTGTATGCTGTACGGGTCAGTGTAATATGTTATTTATGTACCTGGCATATACGATGTATTGTGTCGTAAATGTATGTAGCTAGCATGATGTATTATGTTATGCTTATTTCAGCCATCATTATGTATTATGTCAAGCATGCTGAGGATCGAATCATTATCTTGTAGCTCTCAGGGCAGCTGCTCTATTTACTAATTAATGGTCAAGACCAGATTCCGTGAGGCTGTTTGACGTATAAGCATATTGTCCGTGCAGTGAAAGCAAACCTGTGATCATGCCACACGTTCACACCCATGCTATAGATGTGACTGCTAGGTTCAGCGATGTTCAAATGGACAAATAATGCTCCTTGATATAATAATCAGGCCGAATATTCAGCATAAAGTATCTACTGAAACAGTGTCCATAGGACAGCAAAAACATGTGATGAGAATAGTATGAATGGAGGAGCTTCACGGGTGCCACGAACAGCTCATTTACCGCAAAATGTAACTGTTGTCTACTGAGTCAACCAGCAATACCCTTGCGATAAGTCGATGACATGTGCGCAATAGAGACTATACAGACAATCCCGTGATTTATATCATGAGCAATGATCCATGTCCTCGGGCTATGCTATCATCCAATTTGGTCATCAAATTCAGGAAGTGAGTTTAAATTTACGTCGCACCCCGCAATAATCCAGCTATATGGCGGCTGTGTGTTAGTAAACGTGTCTGGTCTAGACAAACCAGTGTTCAACAGCATGAGCATCGATCTATGCAACTGGTATACAATGACACGTGTCAACCATTTCAGCGAGCCTGATCCCCCAATCCCGCCAGTCGCAACAAGTATAGGTTACTGAAAATCAATTCTGACCCGGATCTTCTCGGGTCTAATTCAGGAAAACTTGTTGGAACTGAATTTAGTGACGACAGTGTTCTTAGTCCTCATTTGTGAATGATTTCAATAACAATATTACATATTCATGTTGTGCTATACTAGACATGGGTGCTACACAATGCGCTCTTGTAGGGAACTGAAAAGAGGGTGTGAAGTCCGAATTCATTAACTACAACTACCCCGCCGTCCCTTTTGATTGTGAAATATATGTTGTAATAACAGATTTAAAGCTAAAAGGGTGACCAGGAAGACGTTTTATATGTACATATATGGATAGATATGAGGATGCCATTGATGACGACATGAATAACCTTTGTGTCATTACTACAAGCAACATGAATGTTATCAACGTCTACCACCGAGGAAGGTAAGGCACGTCACGTCACACGGTTCCGGTTCACGGAATAGGTACAGTTGCGTGAAGTTCCCACTGACGAACCACATCAGGATGGGTTCACCTACTGGATCTGGATGCGTCTTTCTTGCACTGGTCACTGTTGGTGAGTACATACAAACATGGACATTATGATTTTACGAGACTCGTATGTTTTAACTAAAGACATGAAAACAGGTATGCCATAACCCCGCAACATACTTAATTGGATATGCAAAGTGGGACTTTCTTCGCCGGTCCTCGTGGTTCGATTCAAAAGCTAAAATAACAGTGAAATATACCAGAGACATAATCAATTAACACAGAATTGGTGTTGCTACCTGTATTTAGGTTTCCATTATTCCGCAAAACTATGTTTAAGAATGTTATTCAAATCAGTCGAAGAACTCAGGGAATGAATATGTCAAAACGAGTTGACTGGTTGTGTATTTTGGTTCACGCGGCAATAGAAAACATGTAGCACGACGCACAATTTCTCATTTACTCCTTATAAGGGTTAATTATAAACATGTGAAAATGATGAATGGAATTCATCACTCATGGATATGGGAAACATCGTCCCTGCTTAATGCTCGGCAAATTCCTATTACCTAAGGCTCGGTTCAGACAGACAGACAGACAATTTGTATTCACGTATTCAAGGCCATGGCCCATATTACAGTATTCTGCGTAAGTGTTTTGATGCTGGTCTTACATTACAGGAAACTTTTCGGTGTTGTTACATGATATTCTAAGAAGCTCTCATAAATCTACAGTAGAGACGTTATATCAAATTATCAAACAATATTTCAATTCATATGCTGAAAATCTAATCATAATTTGAAGTATTTCTTATCTTAAGAACTTTAAGTAATTACTTTGCTAAACATAACAATACATTTATGTCACTACTCGACATGATTCTGACAAAAGTGTCTGTAGAAGGGCTATTTCTTATGCTGGGATGCAAACACTCTATTCTTACAGCTTCATAGCGTCGACTCGCTTCATATTTCCCATATTAAAAAAAACACTCGAGATGAAAGCTATGTATATGTTAAATTGATGTATCACAACACAATTCCTTTTAACGTAAGTGGTTTCCTACATAATATTTTAATTCCGTATTTAAGGAAAATACCCTTTCAGACAGACCTTTTAGCAGATATTTTACAGAATGCCTTATACAAGTAACTAATGCATTACCGTAGAAACTAATTGCGAACTTCAAGTATTTTATTCCGATTCAGTGTTCAATCAAGCTGCTAACTGTTCATATGACTGTCTATCAACCAACAATTCCACAGAATGTATTATACAAGTTAGCGTATGTTATTTTAGGCCGCAGACAGCATAGCGGTTTCATCAGTACGGCATGGTGTTCTATAGTCTAATATAGATGCGTTTCCTTTTGAAGCACATGGCTATGAAACCTGCATCGTCGACGACAGTTTTCGGAGCTGCGAGTATGGGTGCTGTGGAAGTGGTTTCAACCAGTATTGTTGTAACGAGTGAGTTAAACTCATATTCGTCATTTCGTGTGTGAATTTGGCACTTTTTACTGCTCGTTGAATATGCGTGGCTTACATTTATCAAACTGAATATAGATTGAATGTGATTTGCCTGCCATCATGCCGAATACTATCCTTTTATCAATTTGCAACTGAGGAAATATATATTTCTCAGGGAGGATAAGTCTTGTGCAAGTTTAAGTACGGTACCTTGTGTGTCATACTCGCGTACTTGTGTTCAATACAAGTCAACTATTATAATACACTCACGTGTTTAACATTGACTTGAAAGTAATGGGGTGGTAAGTAGCCTTGTGGTTAAAGCGTTTGCCCATCACGCCGAAGATCCGAGTTCGATTATCCACATGCTAAGAGCGGCGTAAAATGAAAGTAAGGTTAAGTTCAGTTTTGGCAGTCAATTAAAACTTGACACTTTGTGACGCACGCTAAAACGTATTTCATCTGCTAAGTTTTCCTATAAGCAGGAAATATAATAAACGTATTGGGGTTCCCATCCCTCTCTTGCACTGGATTCCAAGACTACATAAAAATCCGTACAAGTAGAGATAATAATATTGCTGGTTCCAGCAAATGTACCACCAAATCCTTGTCTCAATGGTCAACCGTAATCCTGAATACTATAAAGGAAGGACTTTCTCGATATTCACAGAAAGTTTTTTGGACAAGCGGAATTGATACCTAGTGGATTCTCAAAAACTCAAAGGATTTGTTTACATTTTTACAATCTCAGAAACGGACCGAGTTCCGTTCTGTCAAAACATTTGCTCTTTTTCAACATTGTATACCACTATCCCCCCTGACAAACATAAGGAATGAACTTCATCCCTTGGGCATTTGTAAACAATCGTGGTGAACAAAGATATACCTACATATCTATCTTCAGAGGTTCAGGACAATTTAACAAAAATAAAAGCAAATGTCACGTGCATATGAATCAGAATTTCTGCATGGATTGGCAAAATCAAAACAGGATAATTTCGCCAAGAAGTTTAACTTAATCAACGGTGATCTAGTATCATTCAATAACGAGCATCAAATATCCAATTGCCTCCCAATGATTTACCCACCATAACTTGAAATTAAGGAGACATGTGAGACCGCCTCAACTGTTTCATAGATAGATCTATGCATAAGATTCAGAGTGACAAAAACTCTCCATAAGGATGTAGGGCAAAAGGGAAAAGTTCAACTTTCCAATGTCACTTTCCCTTTCATGTCGAGCAATATTCCAACAGCTCCAGCCTTTGGTGTTTACATTCCACAACCTTTTAAGAACCAATCGAGCGTGCTCTTTTTACCAGGATTTCAAATAGCGTCATACCGCTGCTGCTCAGAAGTTGTTTGATCAAGGTTACAACATTCAAAGTCTCAGTAAAGCTTTCGATGCGATTTATGGTGGACATGTGGTGATTCTCTATCTTGATCTATACCATACGTTCCCAACTTATTTCAACTGACTAGACTTTGCATATCGTAATGACGGGTGCCACCGGTGGGCCAGTATACGATCACCTTTTCGAGAACACCTGGTATCATCACTATTTCATAGTGATTCATAAACATCTGCTCTGTCTTCGTATCGCATGTAGACACTCACTGGATTGTCTGTCCCAGACTTGATTTGTTTACAAACAACATCTTAAAGCTGAAAAATGCTGAAACAAATAAATATTCGTGATATAGTCACAATTATACAACTGACTATGCTTTTAGCAGATATTTCTGATGTATGTGGAAAGGGTTTTGTCGTTATTATTCTAAACTCAGTGAACACGAAGGAACTTGACTTGCTGTGCTTAACTGTTGAACCAGGTCTCACTACCTTAAATTCAGTAGGTTTCATGGTACAATTGTTCAGTATCGATCCGTCAACATTGTAGATAGATACTTTTCTCCTAAAACCTCACAGATGTGAAATATGAACACAGTACTTAATGAGGTATCATTAACATCACTGAAATGCATTTAATATTATCTGTTTCTTTTACAGAAACTCTATTCGCCTCTCCCTTCCAATTCCTGTGATAATAAGCATCACATTTGCATGTTTAATAATGTGCATCATCGTAACTTGCTGGTGCTGTGCGTGCTGTTGCAACGAGGCATCACGTGGCCAACGTGGACAGGCGATTGATAGTAACAATCAGATGCCTATGGTTGTTATGGGTATGTTCCAGCTTCATTGTAGGTTTAACGTGTAGATTTGTATCAAAAGTATTGATTTGTACAGAATGTATAGACTTGTATAGAAAGGTATAGAGTTGTATAGAAAGTAAAGAGTTGTATAGAAAGAATAGACTTGTATAGAAAGTATAGACATGTATGGAAAGTACAGACTTGTGTAGAAAGTATAGATTTGTATAGAAAGTATAGACTNTACTCGCGTACTTGTGTTCAATACAAGTCAACTATTATAATACACTCACGTGTTTAACATTGTCTTGAAAGTAATGGGGTGGTGGGGTAGCCTTGTGGTTAAAGCGGTCGCCCATCACGCCGAAGATCCGAGTTCGATTATCCACAAGCTAAGAGCGGCGTAAAACCAGTTTTACTCCCTCACATGAGTGTAAGGTTAAGTTCAGTTTTGGCAGTCAATTAAAACCTGACACTTTGTGACGCCCGCTAAAACGTATTTCATCTGCTAAGTTTTCCTATAAGTAGAAAATATAATAAACATCTTGGGGTTTCCATCCCTCTCTTGTACTGGATTCCAAAACTACATAAAAATCCGTACAAGTAGAGATAATAATATTGCTGGTTCCAGCAAATGTATCACCAAATCCCTGTCTCAATGATCAACCGTAATCCTGAATACTATAAAGGAAGGACTTTCTCGATATACACAAAACATTTTGTTTTTTTCAACATTGTATACCACTATCCCCCCTGAAAAACATAAGGAATGAACTTCATTCCTTGTTCCATTTGGGCATTTGTAAACAAACGTGGTGAACAAAGACATACCTACATATCTATCTTCAGAGGTTCAGGAGAATTTGTCAAAAATGAAAGCAAATATCATTTGAAGTTTACCGAGAAATATGTGAAATGCTGGACTTTCTCATTGATAATATCTTTGTGAAATTTGGGGGTAAAACATTTTGCCAAGACGTAGGCATCCCTATGGGCACCAATTGTGCTCCAAGCCTTGCGGATCTGTTTCTTAATGCATATGAATCAGAATTTCTGCATGGATTGGCAAAATCCAAACAGGGTAATTTCGCCAAGAAGTTTAACTTAAGAATCCGTGATCTAGTATCATTCAATAACGATCATCAAATATCCAATTGCCTCCCAATGATTTACCCACCATAACCTGAAATTAAGGAGACATGTGAGACCGCCTCAACTGTTTCATAGTTAGATCTATGCATAGAGATTCAGAGTGACAAAAACTCTCCATAAGGCTGTAGGACAAAAGGGATGATTTCAACTTTCCAATAGTCAACTTCCCTTTCATTTCGAGCAATATTCCTACATTCCAGCATTTGGTGTTTACATTTCACAACTTTTGAGATCCAATCGAGCGTGCTCTTTTTACCAGGATTTCAAATACCGTCATACTGCTCTTGCTCAAGGCCCGGTTGTTCAAAGCACCGTTAATTTAACGTACCGTTAAACACTAACGACCGTTAAATAGCTAACGAAAAGTTAGTTAACACTACGTTAAATTTGGTTGCTGGAAGATAATTTTAACAGGCCGTTAACTAATGGTATGATTAGAGGTTAACATCCTGTTAAGGGCCTAACCATTACCCACAATTCCTTGCTCACTGTCCCATGATTCCCTGTCAAAATGGCATCGCTGTCAAAAAGAACCTGAAATGATCAGCTCAGTAACATCTGACTTTAAGAAAAGAAAAAGAAGAAAACATTTCAGCATCGATGAAGAAAATGTAATTCAGCCAATGTATCAAGAAAATGCTGAAATTTTAAGTTAAAAGTTCAGCAATGAGGTTACAAATAGGGCCAAGGCTGCCATCTGGCAAGAAATAATTCTACTTCATTAATCACAACAGAAACATTTCTGAATTCCTTAGGTTTTCTTTGTGGTCTAATGTTCATGAATGCTGCATTACGCTGGACAATGAACGCCATGTTGTCACCATGCACCTAGGTCTAGAACTAATGCGATGGTAACGTTAGTGAGCTAATGTATCCCCTCCCCTTACGTTAAGTTAACGTGGTCTTAACGGGCCGTTAAAAGTTAACGGAGCCTTGAGCAACAGGCTTTCGCTCTCTTAACCTTAACAGTCCGTTAAAGGCTATTTTAACGGTCCGTTAAAATTGAACAGGCTTTTGAACAACGGGCCCAGTTGTTTGGTCATGGTTACAATATTCAAAGTCTCAGTAAAGCATTCAAGGCGATTTATGGTAGACATGTGGAGGACATTTCCAAAATTGATGTATCACTATCAGTGACAAAAACGATGCCCGATACAATTCTCTATCTTGATCTATACCATACGTTCCCGACTTATTTCAGCTGAACAACTGACTAGATTTTGCTTATCGGAATGACGGGTGTCACCGGTGGGCCAGTATACGTTCATCTTTTCGAGAACACCTGGTATCATCACTATTTCATAGTGATTCATAAACACCTGCTCTGGCTTCGTATCACATGTAGACACTCACTGGATTGTCTGTCCCAGATTTGATTTGTTTACAAACAACATCTTAAAGCTGTAAAACTGCTGAAACAAATAAATATTCGTGATATAGTCACAATTATATAACTGACTATGCTTTTAGCAGATATTTCTGATGGATGTGGAAAGGGTTTTGTCGTTATTTTTCTAAACTAGCATGACTAACATGACTAGCTGTGCTTAACTGTTGAACCAGGTCTCACTACCTTAAATTCAGTAGGTTTCATGCTACAATTGTTCAACATTGCTCCGTCAACATTGTAGATAGATACTTTTCTCCTAAAAAATCACAGATGTGAAATATGAACAAAGTACTTCATGAGGTAACATTAATATCACTGAAATGCTTTAATATTATCTGTTTCTTTTACAGAAACTCTATTCACCTCTCCCTTCCAATTCCTGTGATAGTAAGCATCACATTTGCATGTTTAATAATATGCATCATCGTAACTTGCTGGTGCTGTGCGTGCTGTTGCAACGAGGCATCACGTGGCGAACGTGGGCAGGCGATTGATAGTAACAATCAGATGCCTATGGTTGTAATGGGTATGTTCCAGCTTCATTGTACGTTTAACATGTAGATTTGTATAAAAAAATATTGACTTGTACAGAAAGTATAGACTTGTACAGAAAGGAATAGAGTTGTATAGAAAGTAAAGAGTTGTATAGAAAGTAAAGACATGTATGGAAAGTACAGACTTGTGTAGAAAGTATAGATTTGTATAGAAAGTATAGACTTGTATAGAAAGTATAGATTTGTATAAAAAGTATAGACTGGTGTAGAAAGTATAGATTTGTATAGAAAGTATAGACTGGTGTAGAAAGTATAGATTTGTATAGGAAGTATAAAAAGTATTGACTGGTGTAGAAAGTATAGATTTGTATGGAAAGTACAGATTTGTATAGAAAGTATAGACTTGTATAGAAAGTGTGGACTAGTGTAGAAATTACAGACTTGTATAGAAAGTATAGACTTGCATAGAAAGTATAGACATGTATGGAAAGTATAGACATGTATGGAAAGTGTAAATTTGTATAGAAAGTATAGACTTGTATAGAAAGTATAGATTTGTATAGAAAGTAAAGACTGGTGTAGAAAGTATAGATTTGTATAGAAAGTATAGACTGGTGTAGAAAGTATAGACTGGTGTAGCAAGTATAGATTTGTATAGAAAGTATAGATTTGAATAGAAAGTATAGACTGGTGTAGAAAGTATAGACTGGTGTAGAAAGTATAGATTTGTATAGAAAGTATAGACTAGCATAGAAAGTATAGATTTGTATAGAAAGTACAGATATGTATAGAAAGTATAGACCGGTGTAGAAAGTATAGATTTGTATAGAAAGTATAGATTTGTGTAGAAAGTATAGACTGGTGTAGAAAGTATAGATTTGTATAGAAAGTATAGACTGGTGTAGAAAGTATAGATTTGTATAGAAAGTACAGATATGTATAGAAAGTATAGACTGGTGTAGAAAGTATAGATTTGTTTAGAAAGTATAGATTTGTATAGAAAGTATAGATTTGTATAGAAAGTATAGATACACTGATGTGTTGCCAAATGTGATGAATGAATACAATACCGATAGTTCCTGTTTCCTTCTCTGCATTAAAAAATGTCTAAGGGAATGTAGTTGAGAACATTAATCCTATTAGTTCGTGTCAGCATAAAACGTCTGATAACATGTACAAAGTACTTCCTGGTAGCTGGTTGTTAGTATCAGGGTACATTGTGTGGATGTTATCACTGTCCTCACCCGACACACACCGAGATCATGCAGATCAATAGATCATGTAAATCACACACATCACGTCAGGCACATGTAGGAATTTCAAACAAAGAAGTAAATCACGTAAAACATGAAGGACAGGTGCTACCTCCACCGTGCACGATGCAAAT
>VKKT01004600.1:52314-62838 GCA_008038995.1 Haliotis laevigata | reverse complement strand
GACATGATCACCTTGGAAGTGAGGACATGATCACCTTGACAGTGAGGACATGATCACCTTGAAAGTGAGGACATGATCACCTTGACAGTCAGGACATGATCACCTTGGAAGTAAGGACATGATCACCTTGACAGTGAGGACATGATCACCTTGACAGTGAGGACATGATCACCTTGGAAGTGAGGACATGATCACCTTGGAAGTGAGGACATGATCACCTTGGAAGTTAGGACATGATCACCTTGACAGTGAGGACATGATCACCTTGACAGTGAGGACATGATCACCTTGGAAGTGAGGACATGATCACCTTGACAGTGAGGACATTTCAAAAGCGGAGTACATGCAGTGCCGTCATGTTAACTTTTACCACAGCTGAAGAAAGTAACCTTATCCTTGTATGAAATCTGTTAAAAATTCACATTTCTCTTTCTAAAAGAGATAGTAGGTCATAGGATGTAGAAGTCCGGGGCATGGAGAAACATTAAACTTGAATAGAACTTGGTAAAGTTATTGCATCGAAAGTCAAAAGGGTGGAAACACACCGTTATGTTTACAAAATGTGAATCGTTTGGCTTCAATGCAAAGTAGTTTGTTCGGTCTGTTCAGGTGGACAACGATCAATGTCCCAGAGGTGGCCACGTTGAAATGAAGGGGCTTATCAAAAATCAAAACAGCTCCAGGTCGTAACGTTTTGACATCGCTTAACTAACATCGGCTTTACCCTTGAATCCTTTAACTTAAAGAAATGAAGTGAATATGAAATTGTAGCACGTTCAGCAATAACTTCCAAGACAAGGAACCGACATCAAGTATTCCTCTCGGAATACAATAATCTGGGCCTTATTTCATCATCAGAGTGCCGAAGTAGAGCTGCCGTTTTGAGGTTTCTGTTTTTGTTTTCCAATGTTTAAATATATCGTGGTTCAACATATCTGTCCCCTGCCCAATATGGAGCACCTTAAAGGCGATGCCATATATAAGCAGTATTCAAGAAAGCTTTCACCAAATTGATGCGGAAATGGTATGCTTTAGTAACAAACAACATCGAACAAACTGTCCCTTAAGCTAAAGGCTTCTTGGCAAAGTTACAAACTTGAAAAGTATAATTTGTCTGAGACAAAACAAATCAATACGACAGTTTAGCAGACCGGTATAGCACAATTTCGATTCACACGGCCTAACATGACCAGCCGATCGAAAGCCGGCCCGACACGTTGATACATACGATATGCATATGTGTTGGGCATGAGAAGACTGTTGACTGTGTTCATTGACACAGGCTGCCCTGTCTAGTCCCAATTTACTACTAGGTAGTTGGACACTTCTACCCCATGCCTCTACGTGCCACAGATTCAGAAGCAGATGTATTGTTACATTGTTACCTTGTTGCCTCTATTGGCACGGTTGTAAATATCCATCCCTTCTGATTACCAACTGCTTTCTTGACAGTATGAATTATATCCCTAAAAATATGTTAATGTTTTTACTTTCTGTACAATGTGTATGCTTCTTCATATCTATCATATTTTTTTACTTGGTCCTTGTTATGAGTTGTATATAACAGTAACATGTTGCTCGCATAATACACCGTTTACCTCCACGAAAGTCTCCAGACGGTGTCTTGACATATACTAAACAAAACAGGAAAAACACAAAATGAATTAAATCATAATATACCTTCACTAAAACAGGTATTGCAACACCTTTTATAGCCATTTATATTCACATAATAATTGTGTTATATGAGATGTTTCTTTTGATACATAGTCAATTATTATTGCTTTTTAGCTATGCACGTGAAACGATCAAAGGGGAGTATCAGTTGCAATACGTGTACCCGTTATTAGGCAAAAATCAACTCTTTCAGTAAACTGTTCTTACTGCTACAACAAAATAAAAAACAAAGGGGGGGACACCCTGACCCCCACCCCAGCCTCCCTCTGGATCCGCCACTGAGTACCATATTAAAACAGTCCGGCTGCCTGCTGGCCGTTTGTCAACAGAATGGTCCGAAATCGCGTAAAATCCAGGCGCGTAGTATGCCAATTTTTTCGTGTAAGCCCGAGAGATTGTAAAGCTTTATATTTAGATATATTGAGGGCTTGCCCATCTTTCATGGTGTTCTTTAGCAAAACTCACGTGTAAGCCCGGGCTTTTTATAATGGTAGCTACGCCCCTGAAATCGGCTGGTCTTTTAGAGCCAGGCGACCTTTCATACGTCCGTTGTTATTCTCAGAACGCATAGCAGCAATACCTGCTTGGTATCGCGTTTGAAGTCCCTTCTAATTTTAGGTCACTGATCATAATATTTTGCACAGAATAAACACTGCATATGCCCAACGGAATATCTTGGAGCATGTACCGTTTGGCTGGGGCTTATTGATGATGTGTGCATCTCACATGACTGTAAACTTGATCTTGTGAGGATCAGGCAAAATGCGAATGGACGACACTGCATCAGTGACATCCTAGACAGGGGTGTTGTACCACATTACCATCCTCTGAACACAAGGCCAGTCTTCCACGACGACAATGCTAAGCCACATCGCGCACATGCCGTTGGTGATTTCTTATGTCATCTCTACCTTGGGTCACACACTACGTCAGAGAGATTCTCCAGCACAAAATCTCTCAAGAACTGGACACAGTATGTTCACGTCAAATTCAACGTCTGATACAGTCAATGCGGGGGAGGGTCAGGGATGTTCTTGCATCTGGCGGAGGTTACATCAGATATCGACATTGTTGTCGGATATTGATGATTATGTGATTTCTTGAGGATTGAGAGCCAAAATCTTGAAAACGACGAATTGTGTCGTAGTACCATAGTTATCATCACTACAACATTAATCGTTTTTGCCATGTTTGCCTCTGTGAATATACTAGTCGTTCGTTCTTTTTGGGTTTAGATTTGCCAATTTATGCAGATAGTTAAATTGAGGTATGGGTAAGTTCTTTTGCTATTGGTAATGGTAACATATTGACGCCATGAAAATATGGGGCGTTGCGATACTTTGTGCCAGGTTTATGTGTCAAATGTTAACACAAAGTTGAATGGGATTCGTAAATATATTGTAAGTTAATGACACGACAGCCACGTGTGTGATCTGCGCCTAAAACATACGGCTTATGTAAGTGCGGGAATTTCGTTTTAGTGTCCACTTTGTGTGGGCTATTTCACAACAGAAAAAGCACGCGACTCGGTGAAGAATATACTTGGCCCGGTGAAATCCAAATGGCCGAAGCAAAGGAATACTAATTTCCATTGATTTGTATGAGAGTTATATATTCTGGTCAGATTCACTTTGCATTACAACTGGTTTCTCATCCACAATGTCGTACGACAGAAGCGCTGCTGACGCTGGTGTATGAAAATTGCCCACCCTTTTCAACCTTACATCTGGGATATAAGAATAATATCTCTTTACTTTTATTTTCTTGTTGAAACCGAAATCCTGGAAACACAGCCTACCTGGAAGGGGTCCACCTGAACCTTCATAGCAGTGAACGGAATGAGCTTGTCTGAACTGTCAAATGTTCACTGGAAAAATGGTTACATCATTGAGAATTTATCGTTATGATGTTTCTAGTTCAGGTCTTCAAAACTGATTTACTAAAGATACTCAAACAATTGGAGATGGTGTTGCTTCTTCATACGTAAAATATACATTTCTCGTTAACTGAATAAAACCTATGGTATGAGGTGATGTGTTAAATAATTGACAGTATTTTATAGGAACATCATACGCAGCAAATATGAGATATTTTGTCATGTTATAAATCTATCTATTGGTGTTGGTTAAGATAATGCTGCAGTTATTCAGGACTGATATCAGTGCAGGTGTACTGACCCAAACAGTAACAATAAGCACAAAGAGAATACTCTAATAGAGGATCCGAATGAAATTATGATGTGATTTCGCTGAAGTAGTTATGAAAACTTTATGGTTAAATAATCCCTTCAACGATTCCAACTTGGTGCTAAACAAATGATAAAATATCAGATCAAGGACGAAACGAATAACGGTTCAATTGGGTATTCAGGGACCACAATAATGTTACTTGACGTTTTAAGATAAATATAAATTGTTGATGGTATTCCTGTATCATGAAAGACAAGTTTAAGAACTGACTAAAAACTAAAAATCTACAATCTGTCAGTGATTTCGGTGTTCATTGGGTATGTCTAGCAAATCTTCATTTTGTGATATCTAAGTCGGGTGAAGTACGTCGGCAGGATGTTAAGGATCTGAATTTAAGATATCACAAAATCGTTGTGGAATTCTTGAGGTGAATTAAGAGAATAATTGTTCATCCGCTCTAGTGACAATCTAGCATTTTGTTCATTGACCAAAAAGTCAAGTTCAGCTACAGTTGTTACTGATGATGCTTTTTGATCTGCATTCAGAACCTGCAATTATGTATTGCCGTAAGCCAGGACATATATAATGTCTTAGTGAAACAAGTTTTATTCTTCCCCTAATGTTTTTGTGAATGTCAATTGTTTTTGTGGTTCGGCTAATGAGGAGTTAGCATTTTCAGACCTGTCATCAAAGTCTGTTGGTGTGTGAGAGGTGTGTCCTTAGTGTAAGTTAGCAAAGGTTTTGTGTCAGCTGAAGGTAACCGTTCCATTTAAAGTCAGTTGTCGTCTTGAGGAATGCTGGTGTATACAGGAAGAACTTACCGGAGATTGGGGTGAAGGCATGGATTTGTTATCGTTTTCTGTAAGTGAGTCAGTTCAGGAGTGTTTTGGATTTAGACCATTTGGCCTTGTCCTGTGCCATGGTTCATGGACCTTTAAAGTAATTGAAGGAGCAATGGCTGAATGATAGGTCTAGAATGAGTTGGTTGGAGTATGTTTTTGCTGTCATTTTGGTCTCTGCTTTCTGGATTTCCAGCACATACCATGAAGGCATGTTATGACAAAAAGTTTTGAGAAAGTTTGTTGAAAGGAATGACAATGCAACTACTCAGTGTGGTCTAATACCAACGACAACTGTACTTTGTAAACTTTATATAATGGTATTTCTGACCATGATATTTTAGCTAACTTAGATGTCAAGTTAGGTCATTTATCATCTGAGCAAAAGCGCGCAAGTGTCAGAGTTAATTCAAGAGTTTGTTCACATGCTTACAGAGGCACCCCGCCATACAGATTTATTGTGTCATGGTGTAGATGTAACTGGTGTTGTTTCTGTGAAACTATACTCACGGGAAAAAGGAACTGAATTGCATAAAGTAAAAGTTATTTGAAATGCTATAAAAATAACCCTACATACACATGGAGCAAAGCACTTTGCATGAAATTTGATGTCACATATCGCGGTGGCACTTGCCCTTTGTGCACAATGACATTGCTCACATTTTTGGCAGCTGAAATTCACACACATGATATTGATAGAAGAACGGTTGATTATTCTCAGGCTTAGTAATGTTGTGGAAAACACGCCAATTTCAATCTTCGTTAAGACATTGCAGAAATTCAGTGTCTCCGCGCCGTGGGTAGGCTGGAGACTAGTATGGCCCCAAATGATGTGGCCAGACATTTTGGTGTTCATCGAAACATAGATTCCAGACTGCCAGTTTGACTGCTCGTTCCATCCCTGGTTTATGTGCCATTTTTCTCCAACGTCACCGACAGGCATGTCTTGCCAGGTGCAGACAGCACCTACGGTACGGGAGACAACATTATGTTTTGTTCCCAGACGAGTCGCTATTTCATCTGGACAGCTCAGAAGGCAGAACAAGGATGTACAGAAGGCAGGACAAGGGTGTACAGAAGGCGAGGTGAACCTTGTTCAACGTCAACGGTTTTGTGGCGACAGCGTTATGGTAGGGGGGTTGGGTGGGGGTGGGAGGATCACATCTCAATGTCGGACACAACTTGACATTGTCAGTGGCAATCTGACAGGTCTGCGATACAGAGACGAGATCACTGGGCCTCGATACAGGGATGAGATCATTGGGCCTCATGTGCACCCGTTCATTCAAGGACAGAGACGTGACTTCATACTTCAGCAAGATAATGCCCGTCCACATGTAACTCGTGTTGTGACAGATTTCCCCAGACAGCAGAACATTCCAGTACTCCCCTGGTCAACAGTTTCTCAGGACCTATCCCATATCGAGCACGCTTGGGATCAAACTGAGTAACGTTTACGCCAAGCCCAGAATCAGTCATTGGTGTTAGCTAAATTGGGACAAGCGTATGTTCCGACATGGAACAACATTCCCCAAGGTTTCTTCAATCGCTTAGTGTCAACAATTAAACAGTGATGAAGGAAAACACCACAAGTCATGTTATTATTCCTTTTGCATTAAAAATTGCACAATATCAAATGATGCACAGTAAGCTTATTCCAGTAGTATTCATCCCAAACGGATGAATCCAATCAAACTTGAAGAAGGAAGTGCAATACATCTTTGCACTAGGACATCATTCATTCAAAATTCCATTGTTGATGCTGCAGACACATGAAATGGATCTCTTTCTAAAACTCAATACCCATAATCGATGACTGCATCGACAGAATTGGTCCAGTCAGGCACATCAGGTGTGACCAAATGAAGAGGTAATAGCAGATTCTTCTGACTGAGCGTGCCAGACGGTTTTTGTGACTCCAGATGGTCGAATATGCTGCCCCCACCCCACTACATATATAAAGGGGTGAGGACAATTTGTAAAACATGAAAGCAAATAGCAGCTGGAGTTTACTGAGAAAACAGTTTGGAAATATGAGACTCTCCCATTGATAACATTCCTTAAATCTTGGAGGTAAAACATTACGAGAAGAATTCGCCATCCCATCGGACACCGGTTTCGCTTCTCTCCTCTGGATCTGTTTCTCTATGCATGTGAGTTAGAATTTCTACTTGGGTTGGCAAAATCAAAGCTTGATAATCTGGCCAAGAATTTGAGTTTCAGGTACATCGATTATCTGTACTTGTCAATAAAACTCAAATAACCAATTCCCACTGATTACCTACCTTATCTTGATATTAAGATGGAAACCAGTAAGACCACTTCATGTGTTCATATCTAAATCGATGCGTAGATATTTAAGAGTTACAAAAAGATCTCGACAACACTGTACTAATATCTCTTTATGTCGAGAGGTATTCCAACAGCTACAGCCTTTGGAGTTTATGTTTCACTACATTTGTATGTTATTTTTATCAAGTTTTCAAAGAGCTCAGAAGTTGTCCGGCCATGGTTTCAATATTAAAGGTCTCTGTAAAGCTTCCAAAGAGTTGTATCGTAGACATTTCAAAATTTGATGCATTAGTGACCACAGTTTGGCTGATGCAATTCCCTGTTTTGACTTGTACCATAACTGTGAAAAGTGAACAATGGACTAACGGTTTGCATGTGTTTGTGATGGGAACCACCGGTGATTCATAAACACATGCTCATCATAGAGTCGGAATTGTAGAATTGGTTATTGAAGTACAAAGGGTTTTGTTGCTTGTATTTTGAACATGGTGGATAGCCTGGCAGCATGGCTCTAAATCAACTCGGTAAACTACGTAGTTGGCTTTTTCTACCCCTTAAATATCTCATTTCTTCGAAATATATATTTACATAGGTTTCTCAGTAACCTCACATCGTTCGAAGAGAGAAGCCTTCAACATTTATTCGCATACTAACAGTCATTACTGACTGTGGAAAGTTCAGAGATTTTGTCACAGTGCTTTATCTTCATGTCATTTGCACGTAGCCGTTTCTGACTTGACACGCCTGATGTAAAAAGATGTTTGAGTTTAAAACAATATCAGAACAACTTTCAGTCTAGTACAGCAACACACTGACAAGTTTCACTGTAAATTTTACCTAGATCATGTTCACCTGGTCATCTTGACAAACGCTTGCAGATAACTGGCGTGTTTGCAGGAACATTATAACATGTTGTAGATGGAATAATCATTTAAATCCATATACAACCATACAACTTGGTCTACAAACAATATCATCCCAGCATGGAATATACCTTACTTTTTGTGATAGTATATATTCCAAAAGATAAATAGTCTATTCTGTTGATGGCAATGCAAAATCTTAATTTTGGCAGAAGACATATATGTTTTTCCACACACGAGTGCAAAATTCCCAAAGTCCGAATTTAATATATCATGTCTTTTTTAAATTAAGTAATTGCCAAGAAAACATTACAATATATAACAAAAACTCTTCTGTATTGCGGAAGGGCTAAGCATGGATGGAAGTGATAACACCAATTTTCAAAAAACATCAGGTTGTTTGGCGCGCGCGTGCGTGCGTGTGTGTGTGTGAAGTGTAATGTGGTATGTACTTGTGGTGTGTATGTGATGTGTGAGGGGTAGATGGTGGTAGTGTATTTGTCAGTGTGGTGTATGAACACTTGGTCGCGCTCTGTACACCCAGGTAAACAAATACTGTTGTGGACATTTTACCAAGACATCAGGAAATGAACCAACTTCGTGTAAGCCATTATACATGAACAGCTTTTACACAAAGGGTATACCCCAGCGTATCGAGCGTAGCTTATGACACAATCTAAGCTGAAAGAGAACGAGGCAGATATTGTCCAGACAGCAAAAATAATGAATTCAAACGTGTTTCGGAAAGTGATTTTATGACCGCTTACGTGTTGAACGCATGAGAGAGGCAACGCCAACACCATACACTAATGCTCTGTAAAATATACACTTTGCGTGATACAAATGGAATTGATAACTGCTTAGTGGCAGGATCATTCATCGTTCAATGGGATAGAAAGTTAAATTTTGATTTTCCCCTGAACTTTCATCTTTCTTTTGTCTGCACGATACCTGCGCTTGTGGATTTCCCATGGGTCGTGCGCGTAAATATTTGCAATACTTTACATTGGAAGTTCCTCCCACATGCCGCTGACAATTTTAAGCCGTGATACAAACAAAGCTGGGTTGAAACCCGACTTAATCACCCAAGGAAAGACCTGGGTGATGAGGATCTCAGAATTGTACCATTTCGGTGAAATCTACGAGCACGGGTGTGGTGCAGAAAAATATGGAAACAAATTGGGGGAAACCGGAATTCGAACTCAGGAGCATTGGTTTCTAGTGTGTCCAAGCGACGCAACAACGAATTGCGTCGCCTCAGACGACTGGGGTACAAATGAGTGGAAAGAAAAGGTAATGGGACAGTTAAGACATTTAACACTTATGCACTTACGTGGTCAATACACTAACCAATAGCACTTCCAATCAGACTGGTGCATACTTTGTCCTTACTCTGTCAGCAATACGTGAACCTTTGTTGCAAGTAACAACATCCTGATTTGACATGTGCTTGAAATGTAAAGGTTTTCACAAACAGTGATTGGTAAGTTCCATGTCATAAGCTCATGTGCACACTAACGAGCCACGACGCGATACACGTTTTCAAATCTAAGTATCTATTTATTCATATTACTGAAATGACCATGGACCTGATAGCGTTGTAAATCATCAAGGGTGTGCAACAAATTGACTTATGCTCTCTGTTTAATTGTGTGGAATATGCACAAAGATACATTTTATACTACTGTCACATTCACACACCAATAACCTACAGAATGCATTGGCACAAGATTCTGATACAAATAGTAATTTATGTTATTTGTTCTCACATCATTGTCAATTACATCAAAAGTGCTATTTTCACACTCATTTCATACTTCAGGTTAACCCATAAGTCGGTGGGTACTAAACTAAATTGGGAAATTGATAAATAACCACACAAGATAAACGAGAGATCAACAACTGACCCTAATCACTTATTCGTGCGTTTACAAACATAAAGGCAAAAGAAATCAGTCGAAGTGTAGCAGCAATATTGCACAAATCAGTGCCCTCACCAGTGTCTTTTAGTCTTCACTGTAAAATGTCTCACTTAAGCCTTAAGGCATATCTTGTCTAATCCTGAAGGAAGTGTTGAATGCTGTAGCAGCTAATCCATGCTTTCAGACGGGGCAAGTGATGGAAAGAGGCCTCGAAACGCCCTTGTCTTGCTCTTCAAGAGTTTCAGCAGAAATATATATATTCAGAGACAACCCGTAAGTGTACCATGATTCTTGAAACTGCAGTCCTTGAAGTCCCGTAAGTGAAAAGCAAACCGCTAACAAGCGTTAAAATAAAATGTTAAAATATCAGTTTTAATTTCTGGGTCGACTTACGTTTAAAAAAAATAAATATTCACAGCTGCCAGATGGTTCAGTCTGATCTGATTCTTATTGTAGGATAACGATAAGGTGTAGGATAACCTGTAGGAACTCTTCACAACCGGGATCTCCATACCGAAAGGGCAACGAATGTTTCAAGGACAACAATTGTTTGCCACTGATATGGCAATGTCCCCCGCCGCTAAAGAATGGAATATCTACATTTACTACTTTTTATTTTTTGGTAACATAAAAGATGCCTGAAATGACTGGTGTCTGCATAATCAGCCAATGTAAGCTGCCAACATACTTGAAAACATTGGGTGCAATGTTTTATGAGATATTGCCTTTAAAAAGCGGTCAA
>VKKT01004598.1:41607-53724 GCA_008038995.1 Haliotis laevigata | reverse complement strand
GAGTGAGTGAGGTAAGGGAAGGTGTGACACACAGAGTGAGTGAGGTAAGGGAAGGAGTGACAAAACCACCTTAGCCCTAAGACTACCTTAAGTCTATGTTAAAGTATGGGGTATTAGGTCACCTTAGCGCTAAGATCGCTTTGTACAACGGCACCCTGGACCTGACCTATGTTCTGTTTGGGATTGCACTTTCCCAGTAAAGATTTTAGTACTTTGGGGGGTTGAGTCCCATCCTGGATCCGAACACACACTCCCTGAGTCAGGCCTAATCGCCAGCACACAAATTCACTTTGTGGCTTCGACAATAATGGAAGTCTGAAAACTGGTAGTCTCGATCACATACTTTGTGTATCCCTCTGACAAGTGGAAATTGGCACGACTCCCATAGCCGAAGCTATGAAAACACATTACCTTTTAGGAAGTGTCAGATGTGACGCATGGTATAAAATCTTCTAAGTGCTATAAGTTAAAGTACAGACATGCTCACGCAAAACCATCCATAGGGCAATCAATCACAAACACCTATATATCGCCCCTAGTTCTCAGATGACATAAGAACACACGACACCATAATCCACGTCCGATCTGAGCTTCAAATGAAAATACATTTAACAATTAGCGTCATATATCAGAACACAAATGTCATACTGATGAACCAGTCACGTCATTACTTTCGTCAAGCTTCACATTCAAAGCAACGGTTCTGACAGTTGCCCATCACGGCTTGCTAATACCCATACAAAGTTTATACGGTCTAAAAGTCTTTAACCACAGATTCAATAATCTGACACGCACAGTGAAATGATTCTACACAGGAGATAACGTCCATCCTCCAGTGCTACTTCTTATCATGACTACAAACTAGAGTCCATATACATTCAGAAAGTCTTCAATGACTTGATAGCCGACATCAAACCACAGTCAAATGATTTTATCCCTAAAACCAGCAATATACAGTATCTGGTTTGACAGCTCTTTTTTCCAACCCGTAGATAGGTCCACCTCGTATTACCACCTATCAATATCCTGTAAGCAAAGAATAAAAAATACTTCCTCCAGTATTATTTTCTAAAAAACCTGTGCGTGCGTGGGTAAATACAAAGATTAGTCTCATGTGGGTGTTTCTGCCTGCGGCGTGCTCCAAATCAAGGGAGCTTCAAAAGGCTAATATGAAATTCCCGCAGCCATTTTGACAAGGCGTCATTAAATGGCCAGTCGACATCAAACGAGGCGCGGTGATGATATTGAATATCTTACAATGTAGCATACTCGTATCTGTTTATAGATCTTGGCAATCGGAAGAGTTTCGACAGCTACTGCGGTTTAACGATCTGAATTTTAGCGTAACTGTGTTTCCTTATTCAGAACTGATGCACTCGAACATCCCTGAGATCCTGGTGAAAAAGGTAGAACTTTAGGTGCCTATGACAATACCGGTGAAGATCTTAGTTAGACGCGGTTTTCAGTAACCCATGTTTGCCGTAAGAGGCGGCTAACGGGATCGGGAGGTCAGGCTCGCTGACTTGGTTCACACATGTCATTATATCTGAACTGTGTAGATTATTAAAGACCACCGTCATAGAGCTGGTATATTGCTGAGTACGGAGTTAGATAACAAACAAACAAACAAACCTGTACCCGGGTTAGAACTAATCTTCAACTACCCATCAAGTGGTCAGACTCGATGACATGTTAATCACAGGAAAACTGTAGCGCAAACAGGGTTGCGCAATAAATGACCAGTCTTCGTATATGCGAGCGAAGCTCGTATGCAATGACTGGTCGTTTTCTCTTTGTTGCGCAACCCTGTTTGCTAAATTTTGCCTGTGGGTTAATGCATGTTATGGTATCCAAAGTGTGTGAATTGATGCTTATGAAGTCTACTGGACTATCTGGTCCAGATTCCATTATTTATTGACTGTTGTCATATAGTTCGAATATTGGTGAGTGCGGCATTAAAAACAAACAGAACATTGACACTTTCGGATAACCTGTATAGATATTTTGCATAAATATACATTTGTATACAACAGGAAGACGTGGTCCGTTCTACAAAGCTATTTTAGCCTTTAGGCTATCGAAACAAAAAATGTAACCCCATTTCCAATTACACAACATTTTTGATGACGCTGAGCATTAATCCACTGAAAGTTTACGACGTATGATGGGCTTGGTAGTGGGTATCGAACACCATGACAAACTCAGTTGGTGATGTATATACTTATCACCTGATTCGTGAAGTTCTTCTGAAACCCATGCTTGTCGTAAGAGGCGATTATCGGGATCGGTTGGTCAAGCTCGCTGACTTGGTTGACACATGTCATCATACCTAAACTGCGTTGATCGATGCTCATGCTGTTAATCATTGGAATGCCTGGTCCAGAGTCGGTTATTCACAGACTGCTTCCATATAGCTGGAATATTGCCAAGTGCGGCGTAAAACACCAAACAACCAAACACAAATAATATTCAGGATTAAGCACCAACCAACTTCATGTGCCTAGCGTCCAGGAGTTATCCCCCCTTATTGGCTTACTCGCTGAGCAATATCGACATGCCATATATACACTCGCCACCATTATGTCTTTACAGATATTATATGTACTCTGGTATACCCAGCGAATGTTATAAACACTCGAGCGAATTGCTGAGGTTGATCTATGCATCCTTTGTGGCTTGGCACAAATATTTCTGCCTCCATCGTAGATAGAAGAAATTATAGGAGAAGATGAAGATGGTGACGTTGATTTGGAGATTTTACGTGCGCTTTCCAACATGACGCGGATTTCTCACACAGTTCAAATAAGAGTTTTGGGCATTTTGATGTATGCTTCCATGCCATGGCCAGAACTGATTCATTCCTGAAGTACTACTTACCGCCTTATCACCTATACAGCTGGTATGGTGATTCAGGTAAAATCTTGGACCTGTGTGCACAGAGAGGTTTTATACATAGCGCATCACGTCTGAATGCTACTTATGAACATTAACCTAATGTGTTGTTACATACATTTTCGTCAGTCAGTCCAATACAATGTCAATACGTCCCTGTGTGTGCTTGATCTCCGTGCTGTATCGTATCATTCTGCATTAGGGCATGTGTGTATCTACCTGTTCAGTTTGTGGAACAATGTAACATCTGACTTGGTTGACACATGTGTATAGGTTTGTGTTCGGACGATCGGGAACAGGATGTAGTACTTCGAGGAAAGTCGCGAAAGTTTGAGTTCACTTCCTGTTTGTTTGAGCAGCACACTTAGCTCATGGTAGTGCTTGTGATATACAGCATATTGTGTATTTGTTGTGTAGATGATACTCATGCTGTTGATCACTGGATTGTCTGGTCCAGACTCGATTATTTACAGACCGCCGCCACATAGCTGGAATATGGTGAGTGCGGCGTTAAACAACAAACAAACAAAATGTTGACCATTGTATATCTATTAATTGTTCTAACGGTGATGGCGGGGTGGTGCACAGTTGTGACCAGCACCGTCAAATGTCCCGCGTTCTGTTGTGGACAACGACGTCCCGATTGGATCAGCTGCCCGTTGTTTCGATACCCTCTGGACCTACCTCTGTCGGGTTGAGACTATTTAAAGTGGATTTCTAACTGTTGTGGTTAATTTGAGCGAACATTGTTATGAAAACCTCCACGTTTACAACGACAAATTCCTGTATGTCTTGATATCGTCTATGTAGGAGATATGTTTGGGAGAGGTTTGTGTTTCTGTGATACAAAACACTGATTCTCAAATGTCAAGTATATATTTACATACTTGAGGTGTATATTTCAGCCGTATTTTCTGTGTCTGTTCGTTATATGGTTTGACAAAAAAATTGATCTACATGTGTTGATAGCCAAACTTTTTTCAGTGTCTTCCTTTTTATTAAACCCTATTTTTCTCCGCTCTTATGTTCCATACAATATCACAAGGTCTGCTGTTGACACACATAATCACTGTTTATCTTTGTCTCTGTGTATATCTGTATCTGTGTCTGCATATGTGTGTGTATGTATTTGTCTCTGTGTGTCTATGTGCATGTGTGTGTCTATCTCTGCATGCGTGTGTGCGTGTGTCGAGTTTTTGTCTGTGTGTTCTCGTGTCTGTCTGTGTCTCTCTCCGTGTCTGTATGTCTGTGTGCGTTTGTATGATTGTTGGCATGTGTGTTTGTCTCTGTGTGTGTATGTGTATGTGCGATTGTAGGCATGTGAGTGAGTGCGGTTTTACGCCGTTTTTAGCAATATTCCATCAATATCACGGCGGAGGTCACCAGAAATGGCTTCACATATTGTTCCCATGTGGGGAATCGAACCCGGGTGTTCGGCGTGACGAGTGAACGCTTTAACCATTAGGCTACCCCACCGACCCTGTAGGTATGTAGGTTTGTGTGTATTGCCATTAATGTCATCCCGTCTATTAATGTCATCCCGTCTATTGGTGTCATCCCGTCTAATCGTGTCATCCCGTCCATTGATGTCGTCCCATCTATTGGTGTCATCCCGTCTATTGGTGTCTGCACGTCTATTGGTGTCAACCCGTCCGTTGATGTCATTCCGTCTATTGGTGTCATCCCGTCCATTGGTGTCATTCCGTCCATTGGTGTCATTCCGTCTATTGATGTAATTCCGTCTATTGGTGTCATCCCGTCCATTGGTGTCATTCCGTCCATTGGTGTCATTCCGTCCATTGGTGTCATCCCGTCTATTGATGTAATTCCGTCTATTGGTGTCATTCTGTCCATTGGTGTCATTCCGTCCATTGGTGTCATTCCGTCCATTGATGTCATCCCGTCTATTGGTGTCATCCCGCCTACTGATGTCATACCGTCTATTGATGTCATTCCGTCCATTGGTTTCATTCCGTCCATTGGTGTCATCCCGTCTATTGATGTCACCCCGTCTATTGATGTCATCCCGTCCATTGGTGTCATCTCGTCTATTAGTGTCATCCCGTCCATTGGTGTCATCCCATCTATTGGTGTCAACCCGTCTATTGATGTCATCCTGTCTATTGGTGTCCTTCCGTCTGTATTGATCAAAGAAAAGCGCAATAATATATACATAATTTTACTATTAAATGTACTCCCTATTACAGTAACACATTTGAGACTAGGACAGGAAAATGATGGCTTCTCAACAAATATTAGATGATCTAAACCGGCAAGAGTTGATTCACCAATGTGGACATAGGAGGGGAGGGCTTCGGTTGATTAGGTGGAGTTATAAGCTAATATAGCAACGAGCAAGATGAACACGAATATTTCGTGAAATACAAAAGTCAACTTATGATTTATTAATTCTCTTTTGCACCCGCAAAAACCCGTTCCGCTCCCCAACACTCCACTTCGCACCGCTCTATCCTTGTATTCGAGCATGATATGGCTGATATCTTCGTAACCATGGTAATGGGTGGAAGCATCGATATGCTATAAATATTATGGTTGAATAAATAAATACAATAATTCTTACAGACATTACATCACTCGCATATGTACCAGCTCGGGTTCTCTATCTCAGATGCTCTTATTGCTAGGAATGGTCAGAGCAATCAAAATCTTAATATTCAGCATTTTTGGCCAAGGAATCCACATTTCGTTCATTAGCTTCATATGCATTCGCCAACATACATCATGACAGAAAGTGAACTTAACCATAATACTGACAAACATGGAAGCTATTTGTATATTTTAGGGAAGATGAACGCCAATAAATGAGCGATTTAACATTACTCTATAGTGAGTAAATTACAAATAGATGCACACACGTGATATATATCTACATGCTAGGCCTTTCTTTCGTCATTCGTTGGTATGTAGCCCTTTGTATAAAGCCCTTGACTGTTGAATGGAAAACAGTGTAATAAAAGCCTTATAAAATTTTGGTCTTTTGAATAGCTGCATATTTTGAAGTCAGAAAGGAATGTGAACATTATCATAACATGAACAAGTCACACAGTTGGCGTATTTGATCACACATCTAAATTCAGTGAGCCGGTAGCTACAGGGAAGAAAACAATTTTGTGATTTGTTGTCAAGCTGTGGGTCAAGTAGAGTAGTCTCCCTTGGACTGGTCCCGGGGCATGTGTGCCCGCCGACAGCCGCGCGAACAGATACACCGCTAGAAATGTATGCAATAATGTAAAGGACATTACCGAGGTTACTCTTACGGTATTCCATAAATGTTCTTTGAAGGACGAGTTGCATCATATATAAGACCAGACCACATCATGTCGACACGAACATTTTTCAGCCAGTATTCCATGGAAATGTCTTCTGAATAGAGTACTACGTCACATAAATAAAGAAACAGATAACGCTTTGTCACTTTCGACATTCCTTCACCAACAAAGACGTCAAAGACAGGTAATGGCTTCTAGTTCCACTGCGGGGTCATTTTTCTTCTTATTAAAATTTTTAGTCGTTGAATTCTGTTTTCAAATATACTGTTTACCAGTTATCAATGGCGCGTTCACCAAATAACTCACTAATGGTCGACTGCGACATTTTCTTTACCTTGCCTTTTTCCATAGGTGTGTATACAATGTCATTCAAACACCATGGAACTTCGAGGTGTCGAAAGTACTGTTATTCAGTTATTCTTTGCGGTTGTGGCTAACCGCGGATAACTCGAAGTATTCTGGTCGGTCAATTCAACTTCGACACAGTGAGGTGTGACTGTAGCATAATGCTACAATGCCATTTTATACACAACTTTTCGTTCTGGGATCCCTATCTCTTTTCTACTTATCTTAGTTCCAGATCATTGGTCTGTGAGAATGTTCTGTGCTCGCGGGTTTTGCAGAGGTAGACATCCACGGCCCATACCACTTCCCCAACATTAAACTGGCACACCGGATATGAACGGACATGGTTTCTTTACAGGTTAGGTAAAGTCAGTCACACTCAGTTGTCTCCCTCTTCGTGTTCTGTCGGGGTTCTGTCTGTGGACGTTGAAACAGCTGGGTCACGGGTTCCAGGGCTCTGAAGTCGCATGGCAGGAAAACCGGAATTGTAGAGAGATTGGCATCCATTAAGAGATCCTAAAGCTGGTCCCCTCGGGAACTGTTCCCATGACAAAGGGTTCAGTAAAGGGCCGTTGCTGATTCCATGTCCGTGACGTTCATGAAGTCCGCCAGGGTCGTCATCTGTCGTCACTGGTGAGGTAGGAGCATCAAGACGCACAGTCGTCGTTGGGTTGGGGTAGAACTGCGGTCTCCGGTCGTCAGAACAATCCACACCTCTCTGACACATGTTCTGTGGACATTGTTCGCAGGGCCACGCCATTGCTCCAGGCTGGACATTAACCCTCTGTTCACAACATGAGTTACTCGAGCCTTCAAAGCACGTCACCTCCAGTTCCACATTTGTTGAATCAACACAACCGTAATTAACTATTACTCTAAACTCCACATCCATCAGTTTGATGCTGCTTCTGTCTCTCAGTTCTGCCTCCATCCCAGGTTTCAGGGTCATCGGTTTCTTCTGGTTGACCTCCATGATGACAGACTTATTCTTTGTACAGTTCTTCAAGATGAATCTCACGCCTTCGTCGCCTCCAGGTTTAGTGGTAATGGCTGCGTATGTTCTAGACATACGTTCGTCGTTTAGAAGTACGTCCGAACCCTTCCCTCGACCAAAGATGTAGTCCTCGCCGACGGACTTCTCTATTGTTCGTGATGGCAAATGGGAGCTGATCTGTGAACGGAGGTCGGGCATGTACTCGAGGATGATTTTGTGTGCTGCCTCTTCGGTGGTTTTGTTGTAGAACGACTCGTGTGTTCCTTCTGTTCCCGCTGTGGATGCGTCTTGGTCCACAAGGGCTGCCATCACTGCTTACCTGCCTCTGGAAAAGGGAATGAATGAGTTTGGTGTAATACTGCTTTGTTTGTTTGTTGTTTAACGCAGCACTCAGCAATATTCCAACTATATGGTGGCGGTCTGTAAACAATCGAGTCTGGACCAGACAATCCAGTGATCAACTTCATGAGCATCGATCTGCGCAATTGGGGACCGATCTGTAGTGAGAGAGTGACTTTTACTCCGCACCCAGCAATATTCCAGCTATATGGCGGCGGTCTGTAAATAATCGAGTCTGATCCAGACAATCCAGTGATCACGAGTATCGATCTTCGCAGGTTGGGATACGATGACATGTGTCAACGAATTTAGCGAGCCTGACCACCCTATCCAGTTAGTTGCTTCTTACGACAAGCGCACTGCTTTTAAAAATACGGAATGTATGTGTTGGAAGAAAGGCCGAAGGCAAGTCTAAGGCGTACATCGCTTTGGTTATACAGGGCGAGCCGAGATTGGACCTCGCAATCGTAGGTTTCAGGCACAGAGGGACACAAACTCTGCATAGGTATTGAAGACTGGGTCACCCGCGTGGCTCTTCCAAACAAGAAATCACTTACGAGTAGATAAAAAATTAAACATTTATTAACGACTGCTGACATATTATATACCAAAAGACACCAGAGTCGGGTTACATTTACGCCTCTCTGTCAACAGTCTCATTGTATGACGAGTAACAACTAGTGTAAAAGGCACAGTTAACCAGCTTTACATAAAAGAAATATGTCATTTGATTGTGAAAGTAATGTAACGAATGACGTCACAATTTGGCTGCAGTCGTATTGTAGATGCTGTGGAGTCCAGGAATGATTTATCGTTTGAATCTTTTGGTATCAAAAAATAATCATCCAAGTCGATTGAAGTGGAAAACTCCGAGTGGGGATATCCTATTGTGTAGCTTGGCCCAAATTCTGGCGCTCGTATCAGCAACATGTTCATATTTGAATAAGATACAATAAAATCTGCTGCAGTCAAGAACTTATAAAAATTACTGTAGGTTTTTAACTAGACTAAAAACTAGTCTCTGAAATGAACATATTTTACTGAAATAAGTTCATAGTAAAAAAAAATATAATATAATGAAAAGGAGCCCTGAGACTTTCTTCATTTTCAGAAGCTGAGGAAATCGTGACTTGCCACATTTTCTTTCTTGGATATATTTGCTTCAGGGTCTGTACGACAGACTAGTTTTTTACATTCGTTTGGTTTCATTTCCAGCCCAAACAAAAACAAACGTTAATCTGTAAAGATCCGGGTTCATAACGAGCCAATCAAATGTTTCGAATAACTGTAACGCGATATGTCCACGTTGTGCAGATACTGGGAATTCTGTGGCGATAACCTCTACGTTACGTCACTCTGCAGCTATATATTACATAAGCGGTCTGCTGGACAATACACCCGCCTGTGACGTCAGTGCATTTTATCAAACATCAACAATCAGAGGCGTGAGTCCAGCATTGTTGAGAATCAGTGTCTGGTTTCATCCGTGGGTTCGGTTTCTCCAAGCATGTGTCATACTTGTTACTGAAACGGCGTTTTTTTAATTCTAAATGTGACTATTGAATAATGAATTACTTCTTCCCCTGGACTTCACGTATTTCAATGAGAGACTTGCACAACAGGACGTAACCTTCAGCGTTTGTCGTCCCCTTGACTTTTATATGTTTCTTAGGCAATTTTTATTATTATTCTAAAATTCTGAAGTTTTGTCGATAACATAAAGCAAAGGTGCGCCTATAAACGCCTGGTGTTAACATTGTTCGTTCATACAGTCTTGGATTGAAATACAGTTCATCACTGGTTGTATCATTTAATGAGACTTGGAGCAAGGCTATTAATTCCGTGAGCGTGAGTGTTTCAGTAGTCTATCTCACAGTCCCTGAAGTATAGTAGTTTCCCTTCTGTTTATCAGGGCGGTGGGGTAGCCTAATGGTTAAAGCGTTCGCTCGTCACGCTGTTCAAGACCCGGGTTCGATTCCCCACATGGGTACAATGTGTAAAGGCCATTACTGGTGTCCCCCGCCGTGATATTGCTAGAATATTGCTTAAAGCGGTGTAAAATCATACTCACTTACTCACTCATTCACCCTTCTGCCTATCACCTTCTGCTATGCTGAAGTACTAAATGAAGCAAGTCTATTTTTCCTCAGGTTTCCCCTTCTCACTGCGGCTCGTTTTCGATTTAAAAGGAATTGTTTGTTTCTATCAAAACTATACAGACTCAGAGGCTAGTTTAGTGTTTTAGTTGAGCCAACTGTGTATGAGCTGGGTTCATGGAGGACTGATTCGAAACCCGATGTACAAACTGTATGAATCTGTGTATGAATTTCAAACCACGCGGAGATGCCCCATATCAGTTAGTGTGAGTGAGGTTCTATCCCCGTTATATAATCCATCTCCATGGCTTGGAGCATCAAGAATGAGCTTCACACACAACACACACTAGGTCATGTTTAATGTCGTAAGGTTGTCATAATTTATTTTAGGAAAGAGGAATCGGGAATCTTCAAACCGATGTCCTGTTTGGGTGAGTGAGTGAGTGAGTAGGTTTTTACGCCGCTGTTAACAATATTCAAGCAATATCACGGCGGAGGACACCAGAAATTGTACCCATGTTGGGAATCGAACCTGGGTCTTTCGCGTGACGAGCGAACGCTTTAACTACTAGGCTACCACGCCGCCCCATGTCCTGTTTGTAAACAACATGGTAATGAGTTGTCAGTCTCACAGTTCCTGAACCGCATTATATTTCAAAGCCGGAGATCTCTATGAAGCAAGTCTAGATTTTCTCAGGTTCTGAGTCTCCAACCTCAGTGGGGCTCATTTTCAACTTAAAAGAAATCACCTGTTTCTATGAAAATTCCATAGGCGCCCGACTCTGATATATTTATAAGCATGACCTATATAGATATATAAGTTATATGTTATATATATAGGTCATGCTTATAAATATATCAGAGTCGGGCGCCTATGGAAAATTCGTGTAGGGTATGAATGATTTGCATCGGTTCAAACTCAATAGGTATTGCGTCAGAATCGAAAACCTTACGGCCCTCGATAAATATAGCGGGTTTAATATCCCCAGCCTGGTGTTTTACATCACGAAGAGTATTTCGATGCAAAATTAAAAACCTTACTCACCTTGGTATGCGGATAGTTTCTCAAACGCAATTATAAGCAAATATGGCGCCTTCAACATCGGTGGAGAACTGAAACTTGGGTTTTTCCCCAATCGGTCTATTAATAGCAACTGATGCAGCACTTGTTCTGTTAATCAATACTGTGATATTCCAGCATGTATTTAATACTACATTCCAGGACGTTACAATACAATATCAAACTCATGACACGTTGGTCAAGAGCCAGCGAACAACGCTATTGTTCCCAATACAAGACAAAACATGTTCGCAAAGCTTTTTTTAAAACCTGTTTCTTTCAAAGGTGTATGGTTACAGCTAGCCGTATCCCGCCTGTTCTGCGAGCATTGATCTAACTGACAACCGAGAGGAAACAGAGCATGACGCCCAGTAGAAGCAATGCACTCCCTTCGACTCGACACATCTACTGGGAAATAACGCGTTGTTTCTTTTTCTTCTCATCTATAATTCCGTACCCTGCATCCGACAAGGTCAAGCACACGAAGACATTGGAAACGAACGATGTCAGTGTACATATTATATATATATATATTATACTGGCGGTGTCTGGAGGGTGCACATAACAAAATCATTTTCTGTTCGATCACAAATTTTCAAAGCTGTTCATCACATGTCCTCCAGTCTGGATATCACCTGTCCTCCAGACCCGGTTTCACATGTCCCCCAGACCCGGTTTCAAATGTCCTCAAGTCTGGATATCAACTATCCTCCAGACTCGGTTTCACATGTGCTCCAGACCCGGTTTCAAATGTCCTCCAGTCTGGGTTTCACATGTCCTCCAGTCTGGGTTTCACATGTCCTCCAGAAACGTTTTCACATGTCCTCCAGACTCGGTATTACTTGTCCTCCAGACTGGGTATCACATGTCTTCCAGAAATATATCGGCGGGGGACACCAGAAATGGGCTTCACACATTGTGCCCATGTGGGGAATCGAACCCGGGCCTTCGGCGTGACGGGCGAACGCTTTAACCACTAGGCTACCCCACCGCCCCGGCCGCCCTAGAAGCTGTTTTATGTTCTATGTTTCAGATTGCTTGTATTCATGGGGTTTTTGTTCTGTTTTGGGGGATAGCTTACTTTCTGCTGTTGTCGTTTTG
>VKKT01004596.1:29204-41534 GCA_008038995.1 Haliotis laevigata | reverse complement strand
TTAGTTATATGGAAATCATTAGATAAACAGATGCTTAGGCGGAGAAATTAGGACTGGATCATTTTTTTTCTACCCTCATAAGGAATACTTATGTCTCGAATACATGGATAAGTCGAATTTATTACTTGGTCCCCAGCGATTCGACTAATCGGGATTTGACTGTATTACWTTTTGTATGATGACACTTTATGAAAATCAAATGTAACATGTGTCGGGTTCGGGATTACACCTTCTTACTACTCAATGCATATGTCATGCTTGTCTTCTATTTCATCAAATTATATTCATATGCCATCTTGTATGCTTCACTGAAATGAATAAAACATATTTAAAATTTGAAAAAAAATAAAAATGCATGTACAGTAATAAAATAATTACTTAAAGTTTCAACTAAAGGATTTTAAATGTCCTCTCTGTTCTCCAGGTCTGCTGATTGGCATCAACATTCGCAATGTCAAGTGGGCGACACGGGTGCAGGTCGTCATCACCACCTGCAAACTGGTGGCGCTCGGCATCATCATTGTCATCGGATTCATCTACTTCGGGAAAGGTGAGTGACTTCGTTCGTTTTTCGATCCGTGAAGATCTGGGTTAGAATTGGTATTCAGTAACCTAGCTTGTAAGAGGCGACCATTGGGATCGAGTGGCAAGCTTGCTGACTTTGTTGACACATGTCATGGTATCCCAGTTGCGTAGATTGGTGCTCATGCTGTTGATCACTGGATTGTCTGGTCCAGGCCCGATTATTTACAGACCGTTGCCGTATAGCTGGAATATTGCTGAGTGTGGCATTAAGCAACAATCAATCACTGGTCCGTGTTTCTGAGACAGAATAACTTCAATACCGTACCGTTAAAGCTCAGGGGAGACTACTGACATTTCCTTGTAAAATACCATGTTCACCACTGCTAGTCCAAGACTAGTAAACTTCAATTAGGACTAGTAACATTTTCATACTTGACTACCACTTTGGATAGACGGCAAATATTTTGCAGGTACATTTTTCAAACAAGATGTTTCGAACGATTCCAAAGATAGAGAATTTATATCCGCATTTTCATACATTCTAAGGAATTGGGACATTTTAATTTTGATTGGGAATTTTTACTGTAATTTGTTGCAGACAATGGACAAAATATTGTCTTCTGAGCAGGGCTAGGTAGATTATTGATAGTGGTGATTAAGCTGAGAAAGACATAATGCTCACTGACATTTATGACCTATTTAGATGTAGAAATGTGGTACTTTTACATTGCTAGATTTATCGGGACAGTTTCTTTTTGTCTCTTCAATAAATTATATTTTTGATTGAGTTAGCGTGGTTAGGCAGCTGTGTAATTTACAGTTCCACTTGGAGTTTGATCTTGTAGTGAATATTAGGTAACAGCTGACATTTTAATGACGGTGTATATAAATCTGGTCAATAATGCCTAGTAAATTCTCTCAAGGACAAGGAAAAGTTAAATAATTGCTGGTAGGGGTGACTATTGACGGGGAAACAACTATTGTGATAACGATAGTCTGTTACAACATACTATTGCGATAGCGATAGTCTATTGCGACCAACTATTGCAATACTATTGCACTATACAAAACTTCCATCAAACAATATCACTGGATGATGTGGTCCAGACTTTATGATTTACAGACGTCTGTAAAGTGTAATGACACAGAAATATTGCTGAATGCTGGGACAAGCAACAAACAGACAGACAACTGAGCTTGCAAGTGTATCAAAATAATATATTGTTATCAACCATACTCCTTCCTTTTGAGCTAACCTATATACTGTTTGATGTTTCTAGATATGAAGACTCGAGGTATACTCACCAGTTTTACTAACATGTTTCTACTGACAATGTGTGGCTGCTTTTGCCAGAGCACTTCGTTTTTTATTTGCTTGATCTCGTGTTCCTCAGCTATCAGCTATAGCTTACAATAGCAGAAAGATGATATCTGTATGTTATCTGGTTATCTCCTGTGGCGTGTTCAAATTTCAGATTTTTCACGACTTTGTTTCTGGGTTAGTTCCCACCATATACGTGCTCGTGTGTTTCACAAAACTGGTATACGTCTGAGTCTGATGTCCTCCCACTTTAAGCTGACACTCTGTAATGTAACTGGAATAGTTTCCAAAGCAGTATTGATCTCAGCTCACACTTCATATGTGAGAAATAGTTTCCAAATTTTCCATACTATGCCTGCAAGTTACTAGCCCACAAAATAATTCACTAGCCCTAAATTTTAATGTAGTAACTAAGCCACAGATTACAAAAAGGTAAAATACCATCAAAAACAAATAAGAAAACACGTGTCTGAAATATTTTGTTTCTGTTCAAATAAGTCATCATTAAGCTGTTATATGATCATTATATGATGATGAACGTTTTTATCAGGCCATAATCTTGCATGATTTAAAAGTGTATTATAACTTAACAAGTCAAGAAGAGCGATATATCTACGAAATGGCCCTCTAAAAATTCGCAAGCCAGTCGGGTCAGTGACTGTGGAGATTTACTGGCCCGACTGGATTTTTACTAGCCATGGGCTTGTGGGCCAGTGGCTATTTTGCACTTTGTTTTGCCAGGCCTACCAAAGAAAACCTTGCCACTGTGCAGAAAAACCCCAGAAAAGCCCACATTAGTCGTGGAAATAGCAACATAAACATAATACCTCGCTACTGAAACAGTAAAAATGACAACTTTAAATCGCTAAAGCTGCATAGAAAAACGAAGTGGCGTAAAACCATACTCAGTAAGTCATAGTCTTTCGTTGCCGTTTTTACTGTTTCAGTAGCAAGGTAATATGTTTTTGTTGCTATTTCCACGATTAATGAGGGCTTTTCTGCGTTTTTCTGCACAGTAGGAAAGTTTTCTTTGGTAGGCCTGTTTGCTGCGATTGGGATTTTGACTATGTTTTTCTGATAAGCACTTTGCACTTTGATCACTGCAGCTTCAACTGAATTAGGTGTATCTAATTCAATCTTGTCTCACCCAGCCAAATACTGATCTCTTGTATCAACAATTTGACAATACAGTGACTTTAATGATGTCCTTGAAAATATTGTTACAGTGTGTGATCATTTTTGCTTGGTTCAATCAAGACTTGAAAGTGTTCTGTTTTGACCTTGAACTTTCAACATGATCACCTTATCATGGTAATGCTTGACCATTTCACAAATAACTGTTTAAAGCATTAGAGAAGCGTACGTTCGCAAAAAAAAGCTCAAACAAACTTGATAGACATGAATGCTTCAAGATTGATTTTGACACATTTTGTTGTAGTTCATCACTGCATTGATGTTATTTTTTTAGCCTAGTTGTTCCACTGCCTTGATCTTTAGGTCATGTATTAGTTTGAATTCCATCACAGATTCACATCAGCCAGTGGAAGCTTATGGCTGACAATACAGCTACATATCACTCCAACAGCCATCATGGTATTATCAGGGGCGGTGGGGTAGCCTAATGGTTAAAGCGTCGGCTCGTCGCGCTGACAACCCGGGTTCGAATCCCCACATGGGCACAATGTGTGAAACCTATTTATGGTGTCCCCCGCCGTGATATTGCTCGAATATTGCTAAATGCGGCGTAAAACCCAACTCACTCACTCATGGTATTATCATTGAGGGTGAGCTACAGTACCCGCACACTATCCTTCACAAAATGAGATTCAAATTCGTTACCAAGGATACACTACCCTTGACCCTGTTGAAGGTGTGTTATTTTTGTGACATGTTGTTTCAGAGATCTGAAAAGTATATCTGCAAGAATTATGCTTTTTTGATATGTCGTCGGAATTATGCTTGTGTGACATGCCGTCGGTCTTTGATTATGGAAACTTTGCATACCTGCAGAATCTTAAATTCTTATCTGATTGTGTAAATTGTTTTATTCAACTAAATATGAAACCATCTTGAAGAACACACACTGTTCCGTGCTTCTGTACTGTGTGCTCAGTCTATAAAAAAAATGCTAGCTAATATCGTACATATATATTAAATGGATATGTCTCCTTATGTATAAACATTATACATTAGACATGACAAATAGCTTTTCCTACATAATGAAAGCTATGTTTCAATTATGATTCAAAACAAAGGAAAAGATAATATGCTTGCACAAATATAAGGGACATAACTCTGTTATGCTTAGAACACGTTTATTGCAGCTCCAGCCTCTGTGGACAATGACAACATACTTTTGTTAGAATTGGCCTTCAGTAACCCATGCTTGTCTTAAGAGGCGCGTCACAGGATTGAGTGGTCAGGCTTGCTGACTGGGTTGACACGTTATCATATCCCAATTACATAGATCGATGTTCATGATGTTTATCACTGGATTGTCTGGTCCAGACTTATTATTGATTATTTTTGGACCGCCGCCATATTGCTGAGTGCACCGTTAACCAACCAACCCAAACCAAACCACACTACTAAGGACTGAATACATTTTACGGTTACATTTACATTTCATTTCCACAACACATAACCAAAGGTAATTGATATGGCATACCATGCTCAGTTTGCCAATGTTTAATGCAAATACTTTCAAGAGAATTTGAGAATCAAAGGTGGTTGAGATCTACTCTGTGATATGATGGTGAATATTGATGAATATTCATGGTGTTAGGGGGCGGTCGGGTAGCCTAGTGGTTTAAGTGTTCACTCATCACGCTGAAGACCCGGGTTCGATTCCCCACATGGGTACTATGTGTGAAGCCCATTTCTGGTGTCCCTGCCGTTATGTTGCTGGAATATTGCTAAAATCGGCATAAAACTACACATTGTGTGATTCACTATGTGAAAATATCTTAAAGATGGTCAAATTGAAACTATGATCTGCAGCATTGAACAGGCATATGCACATCTAGTCACATGACCTTTAGACATAAAGAAATGTGTAAAATATGTTGGCGTGTGACGTCACTACTGGTTATAGAATTCAACAAAATGGCTTTGGTGAGCAGGAATGTTCATTGAGAGATTTTCATTGATTCACAAATTTTATTTACATATATGTATAGATAGATTAGACAATCTGAAAATCTACATATTGACTGTCTTTATTTGTTCCATAATTTTCACAAAAATTCTGTTGAAGTTACCAAGTCATTGTGATGAAATTATTTTTTAGTCCATAATTCTGCGATACTCTTTTGATCTGCATTCTCGGTGTTTTGAGCCAGGGCATGCTGCAAATACCCAATAAAATCTCAGAAAATAGGACACAATTGCAGTATTTTGTTTGTTGTTGTTTACCAGAATGAATGAAAAGTGATTTTGTAAACATTATCCAATTCAGCAGAAAACTCATTTGGTGATCGTGTATGCGTTTGTTGTGAAACATTCCAAATGATTCAAGTGTTAAAGCCGACATTTTAAAATACTCATTGTTGAATTGATACAGAACCGGTAACCAGGATCATTAATATGCTATTTCTGTAATTCACTGAGTAAATATTCTTTATGTAGATTTTAAAAGAAACACAAAATATAGCCATGAATGGTGATTTGGTAGCTTGTAAAAATGTCGAGTTCCGGAAGTACCAAATTTTCAGAGGTGGTTTTCAGAAATGTTTCTCAAATGATACAGATGGGAGCATTTGCTGCAGAATTCAAATATTTGATGTTTACACGTGTGTATATTTTGAATTGTATTCAAATGGATTTTGTATCAGTAACACAGTTCTGAAAATAATTTAGAATTTACCAATGCATAAAGTAGTAACTGTGTGTATTGTCGACTTCAGATTTTGTAGTCTAGAGGTGCAAAGATTTTGATCACTCGCATATTCAGTGAACTGAGCAGTATCCTTTCATGATTTCAATTAGTTAATCATGATCACTAGAATTGAATGCATTTTTTTGAAAGAAGTGGGGTTTTTTTGAGTGTGGGTGTTATTTCTCAAAATTGAGATTTGCATAATGGAATATTTCCAATGAAGGAAGGGGCGGTGGGGTAGCCTAGTGGTTAACATGTTCGTTCGTCACATCGAAGACCCGGGTTCGATTCCCCACATGGGTACAATGTGTGAATCCCATTTCTTGAATATTGATTAAAGCGGCGTAAAACCATACTCACCCACTCACTCCAATCAAGCTAGGATACCAGACAACATTGTTATATATTAAATTTGACAGCTATGTGGTCATTGGTCACTGTCACTCAACATGGACAAAACCTGTCAAATAAATATTTTGTTATTATTTCTCTGAATGTATTTAGAGAATATCCCACGGGGTATGAGTGACTACAGGAAATATGTCCCGAGTGAAATTAATGTTCACTGTCCCGAGCTTTAGCGAGCGACTTGAACATTAATTTGACGATGGACATATTTCCCTTATCACTCATTCCTCGTGGGTTATTCCTTTTATTACCCATTCTGTAATTAAACCGAGAAACCAGTACTTATGAACTCAAAGCTGAACCTTGTTATGTGTTTACAACATAATCAGCTTATCCGTATAAATGTGCAGAGGAAACCGAACGGCTCACGCCTAATGGAATCGCATACGAACCCCAATATCGTACTGTAGAAAACGGTATGAAAAACTACACAATTCATCAGTTTCCAAATTCGTTTCATGATGATTTTATTACCCATACCCCCTAGTAAAGATTAAGTTTATTTTTAACGATTACAATCGCATATGTAATCTTTAGTCGTTGATTGCAAATGTGTAGCCTAGATCTACTTGTGACAGAAAGTGGGTGACTGTGGTTGGATACAAAACAGCAAAAAACTGTCAGTTTTATTTAACATTAACTGATAAAACAGTGAAAATCTGCAAGAGAACAGTAAAACGCAGGAATGGTGAACTTTTTTTCTAAGAAGACAGTTCACAATTATTAACGTTTGTCAACATTTTGACTGTGACCTAGTTTTGGCTCGCGTCAGTTTCCTTGTCAGGAACGATAACTCTAACTTTAGTCCGAGTCAGAGTCGACAACAGACAAAATACGCCTTTTCGGTGCAGGTGGTAGGTTGGAAGAAGAATCATTGGATATAGTGAAGTTGAATACTCCACCGTAAATTGGACCAGAAAAAAGAGTATGAACAGCATGGATATCATGGGAAACTGAATTCATCTGGGACATGACTGATTGGGACTGATCCGACTGAGGCTTTGGTGCATTTTGTAGGCAAGGGAGAGACAGGCCTGTGTCACGTTGTGTGGAATCACAGTTGGACTACAGAAGTCTGTTGATGTTTTGGTGTTGTTTTTCATTCATTGTGGAATAACTGTTGATGGATTGAATGTTTTTGTGCCCCGACACTTGCATGATCTGGTGAGCCGGAACACCTTTGTCAGACAAAGTTTGAATCATACGTTTCCTGGCGCTATGGTTTTTCAACCGTTTGTCATTAGAAAGCCCTGCTTTACTTGCCATTGTTTTCATCAGTGATCCCAGTTTATTTCTGYCAACTGGTTGACATTTAAACCAAGTATTTTCGGTTCGTACCCCAAACTGGGTGTTTGTTGCCAAATAGAATGGATGATCATCGTTCCAGAAGTTTAGTGGTCTCAAGTCACGGTACGATTGTAAACAGCGACTGGACATCCACAGATGCCCGTGCTTTAGGAGCAAGATTGCGAGACTGGTCACCCTGACGGGTTTTTGACTGCCGTTCAATATACTGGAGATATTCTCGGTTCTCTGAATCAACTTTTAGTGTTACATCACCCCATTGCATACGCCTATGCGGGGTCTCCGAACTCAAGCCAAAATATACTGTGTGGGTCCACCATAATGTGTTTAAAATGGAATCTGGCGTGCTAGTGCCTAGTTGGCCACATTCACAGAGTTTCTGTAATTCAGTGTCGGATACAGGATCAGCACAGAATGGTAGGTTTCCTTTACCTTGTTTTCTTAATGACTTGAGTTTTGATTTCAAAACCTCGCTCAGTTTCATGAAATGCATTGACTCGGCTAACACATGTGAGTACCCTTTACGCTTCAAATAGCGTTCAACGCTACCCTTTATTCCCTGGAGGGGGTGGGGTTCATACTCCGAACCATCACATGTTCTTGCCGATATGAAAAATTTACATAGGATAGTGTTCAGTTCATGGGGGGAAATGTCTTCAAGCTGTCTTGGATCATTAAGACACTCGCAGAAAAATCTATGAACGAGATTCATGTCTAATTTTGTCTTTTTCATTGTGTTTTCGTTTTCGTTTGCAGCCAAGAAGTTATCAGTGTCATGGTCAAAAACAGGAACAAATCTGTCAGAAGTTTTGTTTTCGATTGGGGGGTAAAAAAAATCATCTTGTAGCAAGTCAGTTATGACACTCTGAGGCAGGTGAGAAGCCGACTCGCTCGAGATTGTTTCCGGCAACACTTTCAGTCTGTACCTTGCAACTTTCTCCATATTCCGTGTTTATGATATACACGTGAAAGGAATTTAGTGGTTGTGTTATTCTTGTTACACATCCAGTAATGTCTCCGTACACCTTGCCCAGGTCATTGACTTTGATTGGCGTTAACTGGGTAGCCATTTTTGTTGACAAAAGACAATTTTATCAATGTTAGACATTTTTTTATTACAAAACATGTTAAGTAGACGACGCTATATTGGTAATGAAGTACGAAATAAAACATTAAATTAGCATCAAAATTGAAATCCTGTATGTTGTTTTTGTTCTGTTTTTAGATCTCGAATAAGTGCAATTATCAACGTCGAGAATCACTAAATTGCACACTGTGCAAATATCAAAAAGATATTACATGGGATCTCCTCACCCGCATGGGTAATAATGAATAATACATCAACTGCAGGCTTGTCGTTGTATTCATTACCTAATATTCTCCTTCGTAGCCCAGTGATGATGGCACGTATCAATTTCACCTCATTAAAGGATTCATTGCATGACAAATACCGAACCCATTTTCATTATATTCACATGTAATGTCGGGCATTAGCTAATGGGAGCATGTATTGCCTTTCCTGTAGTTTGATTAGAAACATAACCAATCTGTAAATAAAAACACTCATGCATATATATTATTTCAGATATATTTCACAATGCCAATTGAAGTATGATTAATATGGTCATGAGTTTAAGTGCGTATTGTACCAGACTAATGGCGTTGGTTAGTTGATTTGTTTAACGCCACTCTCAGCAATACTCCACCAGTCTTTAATATGAAAGTTACACCAAACTTTACTGCTTTGTAACTTGCACTGGTGCAACCCAATATTACAAAATACAACCTAGCTATGAGTCTATCTTGCACAAGGTTCAAGTGAATTGTTGAGAAATAAATCAACAATAAATCTAACATATGCATAAATATGCCAGCCCATTTTTCTTCTAAACTTTGAATAGCTATGGCAATGAAACATTGCTATTCATAAACACTTCTCGGCTATGACAGCTCTTGTAAACAGGGATCAGCTATGTCTCAGTGTTGCTATGGTTTCATGGGTTCTACATCACTGATTAAGGTTTATGTGCACCGAAACATTTTAACACACTACGTTGCAACTGGACGTTGGCTGGTGCAACTAGGTCTTTATCTTAGGTTGCACCTGGTGCAAGTAGGTTAACATCTCTTAAATCGAGCCCTGTTAAAAATATGTTGGAAAGTGAGTACTTCTTACACCCCAAAAAACTGTGCTTCTGGTGTCCAGCTGAGCATGACCTTGGGCGATCCGGGTTAGAATTGATCTTCCGTAACCCATACTTGCGACTTCGGGTGGTCAGGCTTGCTGACTGGGTTAACACATATCATGGTATCCCAGTTGCGTAGATCGATGCTCATGTTGTTGATCCCTCGATTGTCTGGTCCAGATCCGATTATTTACAGACTGTTGCCATATAGCTGGACTATTGCTGAGTGCGGCATAAAACTAAACTCACTCACTCACTGGATTGTCTGGTCCAGACTCAATTATTTTCAGACCGCTGCCATACAGCTGGAATATTGCATTGAACAACAAACAAACAAAATCAGAATAAGGGTATTCAGATCTGATGTATAATAGGCATTGATAGGCTCTAGATGCAAGTATGTCCTGGAAACCAGTAATCAACAGTGCTTGCAGCCATCAGCTGCTGTCAGACAAGCCAGTTATTTCCACACGTGTTGTAACTGAAGCGTGTATTGTCGGTAACTACTATACTGCCTTTGTTGTATAATTAACCGTTTTTGATATCATAGTACATTTGTTCATGTGACTGAATTTGTACTGTGTGATCTTGCTTTTTTCGCTTTAAACCACTCAGTTGTAGCGTTTTGATTGTCGGTACTGTAAACATTTATCTTGTTGAGTGAGTGAGTTGGTCTTTACACTGCTTTTAGCAATATTCTAGCAGTATCACCAAAAATGGGCTTCACACATTGTACCCATGTGGTTAATCGAACCCGGGTCTTCGGTGTGACAAGTGAACCCTTTAACCACTAGGCTATCCCACCGCCTCTTTACCTTGTTGAGAAGAAACAGGCAAAACAACTGACAGAAGCATAAACATGACAAACCCCAAAATAACTTTATCACTGGCAGTTACCTTACTTTAGTTGAGCAAACAGTTAAGAAATATTCCAGTTAATGCTACACAACAACAAATATTGTCAATTCACTTAAACATCTGGTGCAACACCAGGCATGGGCTAAAAAATAATTCAATTTTCAATAATATACGGTTTACTGCAGGTCACGTAATAGTCATGATTAAAGTGTTTAATTATAACTTTTCGATATTGTTCGAACTTTTTAATACTGGCTGATTTTCAGTATGGAATAATGGATCTCATTTGACCCATGACCGTGCAAAGTAGGTTTGATGGATGTACATGTATTTATTGCAAAGACTATCAAAATAAGATAAGTAGATAAGGGTATCTATCTGCTCATCCGTCTTTATTACACACATTTACAAATCCTCTTTCTCATTGGAAATATTCAGGGATGCCAATTTTCCGTTGATCGGCGGATATCCACAGATTTTATTTCAAAATCGACCCCTAAACCCCCTATTCGATGACACAATACTAAGTTTTCAACTGAAAATAGTTTTTCCTGTTGCCCATCCCTGAATCTTGTCCGAAAATGCCTTTACTGTTGGTAACCAATGTCTGGACAGGCATTTATCTAAAGAAGAGAGGAAACAAATGGCTTGGTATATTTCATGTTTACGTAATCTATAAAATTTGGCCTTGTGAGAAAATTATCTTGTAAAGTAGTCCTTGTCAGATTAAACTGATTCTAGACATGTTTGTCACCTGCTTAATAATGTACATATGGGTCATCTTCACTAAGCAGCAGTTTGCTGGACTAAGGGAGATAACTCTTGTCAGGGTCTCCACCATTATGTTTGTCTAATGTGATTCTGATGTTAAATGGGTAGTAGTTACCATAGTGATGCTCACCTTGTTTTAAAGAATTTGTAGTAGGAAACATTTTAATGCATATTCCCCACTGAACTGACCTGAACATATTCTGTATATCATGTATAAATAACTTAAAAGCTTATGCTGCTTGCTGTTCAAATAAATCACTTTATCCGGAAGCTTATGCTTGCTGTATCTGACGCTTGTATTTACCTCAACTTAATCTGTGTCCTAAAGGTAAATTATTAGTTATTTCATACCTCACAGTGTTTTATCATTATGATACTATCAGTTTAATACAAGTTAATAATTACAGTTATCAAGCACGAACTGTATTATATGTGTGTAAACAAGAGCAGGGTTTTACGTGACAAACAAATGTGTGTCCAGTATACACAATGTAGAAAATGGATGCAGAATAAAAATTCAGAAGGTCCACAATATTATTCACTGTACCCACAAGACATCTACAACTTTGCCAAGTGTTTATTTCTTTCAGAGCAGTAACGCGCATCATTTTGTCCCTCAGTCCACATGATCAACGATTCATTCCAGAACGTATAGTTCTCCCCACTTGTTACTTCGCAGGATGCTCATATTGCCTGCAAGGACGCCTAATACTAATAATAATTAGGGGTCCCCGTCACTGCCGTGTTTGCGAGTTGAGGTAAAATACTGCAAGAGCAAACGATAGTCAAGTAAATGAGAATTCAAGTGAAAGGGCATTATGAAGGTGCACATGCAATTTATGACATGAGTATCCAGTGTGAAAATATTGAGAAAAAGGAAAGTTTCTCGTACTATTGTTAGAAATGGGCAAAATATTTATGATGTACGTATGAGATGAGAAGAAGCAGGCAAATTTGTTTGATCATGTTATTATGAAGCCTGAATTTCCCTCATCAGTGTACATTGTGAGAACCTGTGAAGATCCCATTAGAACTGACCATCAGCAACCCATGCTTGTCGTGACCCGTGAAGATCCGGG
>VKKT01004595.1:28953-40455 GCA_008038995.1 Haliotis laevigata | reverse complement strand
GTCACAATACAAACATTCACCTTCAGTCACAACACAAACATTCACCTCCAGTCACAACACAAGCATTCACCTTCAGTCAAAACACAAACATTCATCTTCAGTCACAACACATACATTCACCTTCAGTCACAACACAAACATTCACTTCCAGTCACAAAACAAACATTCACCTTCAGTCACAACACAAACATTCACCTCCAGTCACAACACAAACATTCACCTCCAGTCACAACGCAAACATTCACCTTCAGTCACAACACAAACATTCACCTCCAGTCACAACACAAACATTCACCTCCAGTCACAACTCATTTACCTTCAGTCACCACAACATTCATCTCAGAAAGCATACGCCTTCTTTCAACATAATAAACTGAAAGCTGTGTAAAGAGGGTCTATCAGTGGGACATCTGTATCCCCGGAGCTCCATGTTATCCCACATCCAAAATGATCACTCGGGACAGAGAGAGGAGGGTGGATGCTGGAAGAGCCATCGGAGGCTCTACCAGAAGCCTTCCTTGTGATTGAGCCTCTGATGTGACATTGTTAAAATTGCGCCAAAACCATATTTGTCTCTCAAAACAAATGAGAACTACAGTGATGACAGCGTTCCAGTGTTTGGGATAAAGCTAGCTCTGTCACCCTACAGAGGCTACGTCTGGCGAGGGAGGATGGCAAAACGGCCACAATTAAACATGAATAAATGTACGCTGTCGTACGTGACATGGAGCTGTTTCTGGCTCTGTAAACAAGACCTGTGTTGACATAACGGTGTACAAATAGACATGAGCAGCAATAACAGTACATGTAGTTCAGTGAGACAAAAACAAACTCTCCCCAAGGCTGCATGACAAAAGGGATGATTTCTACTTTCCAGTAGGCAACTTTCCTTTCATATCGAGGAATATTCCAACAGCTCCGGCCTTTGGTGTTTACATTTCACAACTTATCAGATACATTCAAGCATACTCCTTTCACCAAGACTTTTATTAGCGTCGTACGATTCATATGAAGTCGTTCGATCAAGGTTACAACATTCAAGGTGTCAGGAAAGCTTTCAAAATGTTTTATGGTAGAAATTTCCAAATTTTTACTCATAAATGACAACAAATGATGTTCTATGCAATTCCCTATCTTGACTTGTACCATACTTTCCTGACAACTGATAATTTGTAGGTGACTAGTTTTTGCTTATGTTTATGGTGATTGTAAATGGTGGGTAGGATGCGTTCACCTTGGCGAACACCTGGTATTATCACTGTTGTGATAGTGATTTACAAACTCATAATATAGTGAGTGAGTTTAGTTTTACGCCGTATTTAGCGAGCAATATCGTGGCGGGAAACACTTCGGCGGGGGACTTCACGCATGCAATTGCAATAGGTTTTTGTTCTCCTTGAATTGTCTCATTTCAAGTCATTTTCCTGTGAATGTATAGTTTATATGAAATAAAAACAAGCTAAAGTAGTTTCAGTCTCATATAATAACAAGACATTTGAAACCCAGATCAAGTTTGTTTAAGAGATAACAGGGGCGGATAACTCTAAATCAAAGTGAACGAATCTGGTACATCCTGTATTTTGCGCTGCGCATTTATCAACAGAAGTCAATTACTAAACTATCCATAGCCACACACACTATCGATGCATCGATAATTTTTCGTTTCTACCATCGATTAATTGCTATCGGAGACTCAACAATTGCAATCCATCGATAGTTCGAAGCATCGTTACAGCCCTAGTACCCATGTGTGGAATCGAACCCGGGTATTCCGCGTGACGAGCGAACGCTTTAACCACTAGGCTACTCCACCGCCCCCTCATAATATAGTCGGAATTGTACAATCGACTCTGCTTATAGCAGCGATTTCTTATGGATGGGGAAAGGAGTTTGTTGGTTTTACTGAACTCTATTACAGACTCAGTGCATATGTTTAACTAAACGTTCACCTTCTTTCAACACTCGTCCACTTTGTAACATCTATGTTATGGAATTAATACATATATAAAGTGGTAATAAGCTTATCATTACCTGGTACATTACCGGCTTGTCGCGCCTTTTCCTTTCAAGACATTAGTCAGATTCACTTCTGACGGTATGTACCTCCATTCAATGATACGTAAGGACGGATCCTTCCCCAAAGCTATGCAACAAATCTATGTTTAGCCGATAGCCCTGCCGGGCTTCCCATCTTATGTTTCTGTACCGGGCTGGCAGCAAAGTATGACGTGTTTCATTGTTTGAAATATCAAAAATATTTTTAAAAACTTTTAATAGCCTTTAAAATCTGATTTTATGCCCCGGAGAGACTGATGAACACATTGGCGTACGTTATCTTGTTAAAACGCTATATCTGTTCACGGCTTTAAGTGATTATGACGTTTGATGTCAACATCTCGTTGTAATATCAGTTTTGACAACTGTGTCGGATTCAACACCAAACCAGGCCCCTGTATAACGCTTAAAGTAAATATCAACCGATAGGGAGGTGTCCCTCACGAACAGCCACGCGCTGACCTTTAGGCACGATCCAAGACCAGGGCGTTTAGAACACACTTCCGAAATGTGGAGGAACGATGAAGAGATCTGAATTATTTGCCCGGATCCTCGCCGGTACGTATTTGTCTTCTGTCAGCCGCCATGAGGTTTACTTATTATTGATCAGCATTCAAAAAACGTCGGTAGTGTACGTAACAATCAGTAATTCCAAAGGTCCAGTTGAGTTATAAATATAACAAACCCACGAAGTTCCGGGTTATAATTGGTCTTCAGCAACCCAGGCCTGTAAAAAAGCGACTAACTGGATCGGGTGGTCAGACTCGCTAACTTGGCTGACGCATGTCATCGCATCCCAATTAATCGATGCTCATGATGTTGATAATTGGATTGACTCGATTATTTGGGTTTGGCGAGTGAGAGTATTCACCTTACAGTTAAAACTAGTCATACTATTTCTCTAACAGGCAAACACAGGGGTGTTGATTTTAAGTCCCTGCGCTCTAAATATGAGGCAGTTGACAGCTTCAAGTCAAGCGAACGTGTGATGTGCATGCAGAATGCAGGTGTACTTGTAATGATTCTGATTCTTATTCTCATGACTTGTGAGTTGCTTGATGACTGCACATGAAGAGCAGTTACTGCATATGCAACGTGCATACGGACCTCACACACGTGCAGTCTTCAGACATACAGGTCAACAAGACGACGATGAGGAACTAGATTCAATTGAAACCTTAAGGATGGACAGTGGCTGTCTACACAACATCCTGTACGAAACAAGCCCCTCCTATAAGCTCTTTGTCAATATGGACAGCCGGTTTCAGGTGCAGCTGTGCACTCGGCTGTATTACTACTATATGACGTTGGTCTGTAAATTATCGTGCCTGGACCATTCAAGCCAGTGATTGATTATCGATCTACGCAATTTGGATTCGATGACGTGAATCAACAAAGTCACCGAGACTGACCTCCCAATCCCGTTACTCGCCTCTAAGGATACGGGATTGGGGGGTCACCTGAGTTTGATTCCTAATATAACGTGGTATACACTATATGAAGTTCATTTTTGATGTATTGATGGAATATTGCTAAATGCAGTGTAACACAGTACTCACTCACGACAAGCATGGCTTAGTAACAGTCAGTTCTACCCCGGATCTTCACGTTGCTTCGGTGCATTAACATGTTGTGGATAAAAGAGTGAATGTGCTTAACCAAGCATTAATATATATTCAAGCCGAATCATATAGTAACAACCCAAACAAATCATCAAGTGATCAAAGTCCCGGGCCTTCGCAATGGAATGGGGGCGTTGGGGTAGCTTAGTGGTTTATGCGTTCGATCGTCACGCTGATGACACGGGTTCGAATTCCCATATGGGTACAATGTGTGAAGCCCATTTCTGGTGTCGCCTGCCGTCATATTGCTGGAATATTGCTAAGTACTAAAACGTCACTCACTCACTCGTGTTGAAATAGAACGGTAATGTTTCCAAACAGTTTAAACGTGGCTGTCGTGGCCAATTTGTTCATGGTGGTGGGGTAACCTAGTGCTTAAGGCGTTCGCTCGCCACGACGAAGTCCCGAGTTCGATTCCAACATTGTGTGGAACCCATTTCTGGCGCCCCCCGCCGTGATTCCGACCGAACAGTGCTAAAAGCGGCGTAAAATCATACTCACTCGTTGGATAATAATACAAAACCGGCCACCCAATCCCCGTTTCTAACTGTGACAGACATTCGGCACTGGATACCAGACCTGACCTCGAACACCGCCAAGTAATAGCAAAAGAGGACTGGTTATTGTTTATATGTATGACATGTTCCTGCACTTGGACACGTGTTTGTGAACGAGAAACACCTTTGAAAAAAGCTTAACTGTATCCACTCTAGTACTGCGGAAACCCGACGTGTACTGTGTCAACCGTTATTTGAAAGTCAAGAATAAATTAACTCGACAAATACACTTCACATCCAATTAAACCCATCTTAATATTCGTTACATCGTGTTTACAGCACAAACATGACATGAAAGCGGGATGGGTACAGTGATGGACAGATTCAGTCTGAAAGTAACAATGCGAATTGTTTTTCCAAATGCATGTACTTGTCAGGATGAGACATTTTATTACCCTGTTTCACTGCTACTCGAAAGGATAGCCTGGTGGTTAAAGCGTTCGCTCGTCACGCCGAACGCCCGGGTTCGATTCCCCACGTGGGTACAATTTGTGAATACCATTTCTGGAGTCTCTGTGTATGTTATTGCTAAAAGCGGCATATAACCTCACTCACTCACTCAACAGTCATTGCACTCATTCACTCACTCACTCACCAATCCATTCAGTCACTCACTCACTCACTCGCTGCTACTTGAAATAACCGGGTACAGGTTCTTGGTATAACGGGATGAATGCGATGTAAAGTGTCTTCTGCCAATGTAGTCTTTAAGTTTCTGAGTCTCTGTCCGAAAGATTTCCAAACGTGTCTTCAGACGATATCGCCTGACATGGTTTCAAAGTTTAAATATATATTAGGTGTTGTGTTCACAAACACGATGTCGTTAATATGCTTGAAGAAACTGNCGATTAATTGCTATCGGAGACTCAACAATTGCAATCCATCGATAGTTCGAAGCATCGTTACAGCCCTAGTACCCATGTGTGGAATCGAACCCGGGTATTCCGCGTGACGAGCGAACGCTTTAACCACTAGGCTACTCCACCGCCCCCTCATAATATAGTCGGAATTGTACAATCGACTCTGCTTATAGCAGCGATTTCTTATGGATGGGGAAAGGAGTTTGTTGGTTTTACTGAACTCTATTACAGACTCAGTGCATATGTTTAACTAAACGTTCACCTTCTTTCAACACTCGTCCACTTTGTAACATCTATGTTATGGAATTAATACATATATAAAGTGGTAATAAGCTTATCATTACCTGGTACATTACCGGCTTGTCGCGCCTTTTCCTTTCAAGACATTAGTCAGATTCACTTCTGACGGTATGTACCTCCATTCAATGATACGTAAGGACGGATCCTTCCCCAAAGCTATGCAACAAATCTATGTTTAGCCGATAGCCCTGCCGGGCTTCCCATCTTATGTTTCTGTACCGGGCTGGCAGCAAAGTATGACGTGTTTCATTGTTTGAAATATCAAAAATATTTTTAAAAACTTTTAATAGCCTTTAAAATCTGATTTTATGCCCCGGAGAGACTGATGAACACATTGGCGTACGTTATCTTGTTAAAACGCTATATCTGTTCACGGCTTTAAGTGATTATGACGTTTGATGTCAACATCTCGTTGTAATATCAGTTTTGACAACTGTGTCGGATTCAACACCAAACCAGGCCCCTGTATAACGCTTAAAGTAAATATCAACCGATAGGGAGGTGTCCCTCACGAACAGCCACGCGCTGACCTTTAGGCACGATCCAAGACCAGGGCGTTTAGAACACACTTCCGAAATGTGGAGGAACGATGAAGAGATCTGAATTATTTGCCCGGATCCTCGCCGGTACGTATTTGTCTTCTGTCAGCCGCCATGAGGTTTACTTATTATTGATCAGCATTCAAAAAACGTCGGTAGTGTACGTAACAATCAGTAATTCCAAAGGTCCAGTTGAGTTATAAATATAACAAACCCACGAAGTTCCGGGTTATAATTGGTCTTCAGCAACCCAGGCCTGTAAAAAAGCGACTAACTGGATCGGGTGGTCAGACTCGCTAACTTGGCTGACGCATGTCATCGCATCCCAATTAATCGATGCTCATGATGTTGATAATTGGATTGACTCGATTATTTGGGTTTGGCGAGTGAGAGTATTCACCTTACAGTTAAAACTAGTCATACTATTTCTCTAACAGGCAAACACAGGGGTGTTGATTTTAAGTCCCTGCGCTCTAAATATGAGGCAGTTGACAGCTTCAAGTCAAGCGAACGTGTGATGTGCATGCAGAATGCAGGTGTACTTGTAATGATTCTGATTCTTATTCTCATGACTTGTGAGTTGCTTGATGACTGCACATGAAGAGCAGTTACTGCATATGCAACGTGCATACGGACCTCACACACGTGCAGTCTTCAGACATACAGGTCAACAAGACGACGATGAGGAACTAGATTCAATTGAAACCTTAAGGATGGACAGTGGCTGTCTACACAACATCCTGTACGAAACAAGCCCCTCCTATAAGCTCTTTGTCAATATGGACAGCCGGTTTCAGGTGCAGCTGTGCACTCGGCTGTATTACTACTATATGACGTTGGTCTGTAAATTATCGTGCCTGGACCATTCAAGCCAGTGATTGATTATCGATCTACGCAATTTGGATTCGATGACGTGAATCAACAAAGTCACCGAGACTGACCTCCCAATCCCGTTACTCGCCTCTAAGGATACGGGATTGGGGGGTCACCTGAGTTTGATTCCTAATATAACGTGGTATACACTATATGAAGTTCATTTTTGATGTATTGATGGAATATTGCTAAATGCAGTGTAACACAGTACTCACTCACGACAAGCATGGCTTAGTAACAGTCAGTTCTACCCCGGATCTTCACGTTGCTTCGGTGCATTAACATGTTGTGGATAAAAGAGTGAATGTGCTTAACCAAGCATTAATATATATTCAAGCCGAATCATATAGTAACAACCCAAACAAATCATCAAGTGATCAAAGTCCCGGGCCTTCGCAATGGAATGGGGGCGTTGGGGTAGCTTAGTGGTTTATGCGTTCGATCGTCACGCTGATGACACGGGTTCGAATTCCCATATGGGTACAATGTGTGAAGCCCATTTCTGGTGTCGCCTGCCGTCATATTGCTGGAATATTGCTAAGTACTAAAACGTCACTCACTCACTCGTGTTGAAATAGAACGGTAATGTTTCCAAACAGTTTAAACGTGGCTGTCGTGGCCAATTTGTTCATGGTGGTGGGGTAACCTAGTGCTTAAGGCGTTCGCTCGCCACGACGAAGTCCCGAGTTCGATTCCAACATTGTGTGGAACCCATTTCTGGCGCCCCCCGCCGTGATTCCGACCGAACAGTGCTAAAAGCGGCGTAAAATCATACTCACTCGTTGGATAATAATACAAAACCGGCCACCCAATCCCCGTTTCTAACTGTGACAGACATTCGGCACTGGATACCAGACCTGACCTCGAACACCGCCAAGTAATAGCAAAAGAGGACTGGTTATTGTTTATATGTATGACATGTTCCTGCACTTGGACACGTGTTTGTGAACGAGAAACACCTTTGAAAAAAGCTTAACTGTATCCACTCTAGTACTGCGGAAACCCGACGTGTACTGTGTCAACCGTTATTTGAAAGTCAAGAATAAATTAACTCGACAAATACACTTCACATCCAATTAAACCCATCTTAATATTCGTTACATCGTGTTTACAGCACAAACATGACATGAAAGCGGGATGGGTACAGTGATGGACAGATTCAGTCTGAAAGTAACAATGCGAATTGTTTTTCCAAATGCATGTACTTGTCAGGATGAGACATTTTATTACCCTGTTTCACTGCTACTCGAAAGGATAGCCTGGTGGTTAAAGCGTTCGCTCGTCACGCCGAACGCCCGGGTTCGATTCCCCACGTGGGTACAATTTGTGAATACCATTTCTGGAGTCTCTGTGTATGTTATTGCTAAAAGCGGCATATAACCTCACTCACTCACTCAACAGTCATTGCACTCATTCACTCACTCACTCACCAATCCATTCAGTCACTCACTCACTCACTCGCTGCTACTTGAAATAACCGGGTACAGGTTCTTGGTATAACGGGATGAATGCGATGTAAAGTGTCTTCTGCCAATGTAGTCTTTAAGTTTCTGAGTCTCTGTCCGAAAGATTTCCAAACGTGTCTTCAGACGATATCGCCTGACATGGTTTCAAAGTTTAAATATATATTAGGTGTTGTGTTCACAAACACGATGTCGTTAATATGCTTGAAGAAACTGGAGCAATTTTGAAATATTGTTGCTGTGCAGCACTGCTGGCCAGTTGTCTAATCATAATATGCCGTGAGGCGATGTTGAGAGTTGCTTCCCTTAGGCACACCAGAACTCTATGATCGTTAGATTGAATATAGGGTTCCCCCGCATTATGTTTCTAGTTTTGAGTGAGTATGGTTTTACGCCGCTTTTAGCAATATTCCAGCAATATCACGGCGGGGGACACCAGAAATGGGCTTCACACATTGTACCCACTGTACCCGGGTCTTCCGCGTGACGAGCGAACGTTTTAACCAATCGGCTACCCACCACCGATGCTACTTAAGAGCACTGGTTGGTTTCACATAGGACCCGCTTTACTTCGGGCTTTTCTCTAACATCAAGGCGAAACGGTGTGGTTTAATTGAAATAATGTTCAAAGCAACTTTAAAACAAACCAACTCGCGAGTCTGGAAACACATTAAATAGACATCACACTGATCCGACTGACCAAGGTCAAGTCAGTCCAGTTGACGTCGGTAAACAATCTACTTACAAACACCATGTGTAGACACCTAAGCCAATCATTAAACCCGTGAGGCGACCTTAAAGCATCCCATCTCTTGCCGATTCATCTGTGTCAATCTATGTATAAGATATTTGAGGATGACACGGCTCTTGTGACGTTAGCGCGACTTACCTGTCGGACCTAACGCACAGGTGTGAGTCTTCTTTACAGACAGGTGTTACTTTGTCCAGTAAGTGAAAGCAGCAGTGACCTGGCCGAATACCACACTCATCGCTGCCCCTATCAGCAGATTATGCTGTGGAATGTGGCGGTATGCGATGTGTAAGAAAGGTGCTCCCATATACCGACCTTGCAGTAGTCCACTCTCGGGTCGTTCTCTGTTTTGTTATGGAATTTTTTAATAGTCGTGTGGAATGTCGAAGCTAGATGCTCCACCTACGTACAATGTGTGAAGTCCATTTTTGGTGTCCCCCGCCACGATATTGCTGAGAATATTGCTATAACTGGTGTAAAAGCATAATCACTCATTCACCAAAATCCTGTGTCAGTAAATGACTGCATACTAGCTTGGTGGGGTAGAAAAGCGTGGTAGATTTTCTCAACAGGTACCGAGTTTGAAGCCTGTTTCTTCTTCACCCTGTCGTTATATTGTTGCAGAATTGCTAAAGGCGTAAAACCATATTTTTTCAATCATGTACACTCTAAGTTACTTACTACATAAAGTGAGGGCGGTGGGTTAGATTAGTGGTTAAAGCGTTCGCTCGTCACGCCGAAGTGTCGGGTTTGATACCCCACATGGGAACAATGTGTGAAGCCCATTTCTGGACCCCCAGAAAACTGTAAAACTAAAGTCACTAATACATAAGCTGTAAAACTAAATTAACTAATACATAAACTGACGTACAGAAAAGAGTACCCACCTGATTTAGGGGGGAATATTTTCTAAGAAACTTATGCCTTACAAGTAACGAATGGTGTGTTCCCGCTGCCAAACCACCACAGATATCATCCGAAAGCACAAGGTGTGAACTTTCTTTTGAACGCCAGTTTAGTACCAACGTTTAACCTACTGATATTTGTACTGTATAGGTTAAGACTACAGAATGTCTTTCCTGCCACCCAGACTCTCCACAGCCACTAGGGGCTGCATGTCCTCTCCAACCCTGGAGGTTACCCCGTGTTTGAGATGGGATTTCTGTCATCCCTCAGCAGTGTCAGCCAGTACGGAGACTGTGTCACCCTTGTCGGGATAGATGGAGCGATATTTGCTTACAGACATACCTATTCCATCACATCTGTATATTTAAATTCAGGATTTAAACGTTGCAGCAGCAGTGTTCCCCTTGGTTACATGTCATCGTAACTGATAATCAACTGCCAGGCCACAGAAGTGAGTGAGTGAGAAATATTCGAAATTAACCGAGGTCTCTGGCTCGACGACAGAGTTTGTCCTCAACCCTGAAAGGCTGCAGGCCCTAAGGACCAAGAACCATAAAACGTTGTGGGTCCTGATCAGAATGTGTAGACCCTATAAGTTGATATGGAAATAATACTCTTAGTTATTGGGGAATAAAAAGATGTCGGCCTTAAGGACCTGCAGAAAACCAAAGCTGTGGTTCCGCGTGTTTTTCAGTCGGCTTCGGGTCAAGGGAACAACGTTAAGTTCGAACCCTGCTTGACGAGTGAACGCTTTAACCACAACGCTACCTCACCGCACCCTGAAAATAGTGAGAGTCTGTTAGACTAATGCTTAGTCTCTGACTATATAGGGGCGGTGGGGTAGCCTAGTGGTTAAAGCGTTCGCTCGTCACGCCAAAGACCCGGGTTCGATTCCCCACATGGGTTCAATGTGTGAAGCCCATTGCGGTGTCCACCGCCATGACATTGCTGTTATATTGCTAGAAACGGCGTAAACTAAATTCACTCACTCACTCTGAATTTATACATATAACTCTAATTGAAACGAATAATTCACCAAGGAGCCCCAGTGAAATTCAGAACCTGAACCTGAAATGACACAAATTGCTTCATTTATTGCAGGAAGGGCTGTGCGGAAGGAAAATAATGTGGTTCAGGTGAGACAGATTAAGAGCCCAGCTACAGACTGTACGTGTGACCTATTAAAATATTTTAGTTGTATAATTTGTTGTGTATTTCTGCAAACAATTTTAATTTCAGAGAATAGATGTCTGCAGTGATAGCTAGCGTGTTGTGTCTATAAAACAAATATAAAGCGCCGGCGCCTTTGATTCAAACAAGGAAGTTGCTGATAGACACATTAATTTAGCGTTTTTTCGGTGATGAGTATCCTGGATAAGGAACAAACATTGTATATTTAGTAAGCCCCAAAGCACACATAACCTCTTTAAAATATAATGTATATTTTTCAATACTGTCGGAAAAGCCAATTTCATTTCTCACAAACGGAATATGGACACTGAAAATTTCCTGGAATTAATTTATGACGTCACAAGCTCAGTGATTCGTCAGACTAGTGACAAAAGAAAATACGAAG
>VKKT01004594.1:27396-42822 GCA_008038995.1 Haliotis laevigata | reverse complement strand
GTCCAGACAATTCCTTCAAGTCAGCGTATGATGTGATTGCTGCAACTCTATTGCACGTCCAGTCATTTCTTCCTCTGATTACCATCTATGGTTTGCTCACTGAACTGAATGCCAAATGAACATATGTCATGGTCTGATTGTGCATGTGTCATCATGTGTCGTTTGTTGTTAAGCTGAACTTTGCCTGTATGATTTATGCTATAATGTATGATGTATGCTGTAATGTATGAGGTTTTTTTCCAGCTGAGCAGCTGACTGTTTTTTACCAGATCTGAAAACCTGATGGATGTGTATAATGCCATGTTTTATATATTCATCATGTTCTCATTTGTATATTTTGTGCAATATTTCAGCACAAAGGACTGAGGACTAGTAATGTTCTATATAGGGTGTGTGGGGTTATTGCTTGTCTTAGGACTTTTCTATATTAGGACTTTTCTATATTAGGACCTTTCTATATTTTGGTTACCTCCAATATTATGTACCGTCAGTGGTCCATCAACTTCACATCTGCTCAGTGTTAAAGTGTTTTCTAACATTCCATCTCAAACCAAATGTCAAATTGTGACATGATTTTTCTCCAGTAATCCAGCTTTCCCTCAGCTGATATTGACATCACTCTGTAACTTTATTGACAGTGTCTACTAATGTCTACAATATTGCTGACGTGATGTAAATCACTGCCCATTAATGTTGTGTCTTTGCCTGCAATACTGTAGTTGTCTTCTTTTAAAATCCTTGGATTTGGGTATCTTTCCATAATTAAATAGCAGTGCTGTTTTGAAATTTTCAGCCTTGTTAGATTCCATGTTCAGAATGACATTCCAAAATTGTGGATATGAAAAATCCCAAATATTGTCGGAAGCACTCATATAATCTTAGGAAGTCATTTACTTGTAAAGTTTATGTTTTTGAGATAAATAATGTCTATTGAATAACATATATTATATAAATTAAATATACAGATACATAAAATGAATATATCTAATACTTTCAAGTTTGTTTTTTTAAATTTATTTGTTCAACAGTGATTTAACTAGACATATCAATTTTGTATTCCTTTATACTTTCAAGAATGCATTCTAAGGAGGCAAATGCTGGAGATGCGGAGAGTCTTCATGTTTTTCCGCCAGTTTCAATGACAGACATGTGGTAAAATGGCCCTCGTATTTCAAATATTGCATGAGTGTGTTGAGGCTTAACAAAAAGTAGCTATTGAGGAAACCTCTGAAATAATCTCAAACCATTTTTTGTTAACAGGTTACAGGTTAATACATATCGTACTTGACTGTTGTCTTTTGTATTTACCATATTCACAGCGTTAAGCACCCTTCTCCTATAATTGGTTGTTGGGGTGTGTTTTGGGTAATTTTAAATTAATTTAGCTTTGGGTAACTTGGTAATATTGTATGTAATATAATGTAAATGAGAGCCATACAGCGTCTGTAAACTTGAGATTTTTACATTGTCTACATACCAAGATGCTTATTTGCACATCTTCCTACGTTCATGCTGGAAACATGCGCATCCATGGGTTATAATTGCTTGATAACTACAATGGAAAAACATTGTTTCACCAATGTTTCATCAAATGATAATCTATTTGGGTAAGCACCAGATGTATGTGCCCTAGACACTTACTACAGTAGGGGGAAATAACTGGTTTGCTTGGGAGGAGTAACGAGCATGTAATCAGACGAAGTAACGAGTTATTCAGATTCTGTGGAATATATCAGGTGTTGTGATTGGTATGTATGAACATATATGTCAGGAAATATCATTCATGTATGTTTGTGTATGTTTCTGTTAATCTTCCTGAATCAGAAAGTATACCTGCAAGTACCCATCAACCAGAGCAATATATCTCGATGTTGATCCCTCATTTTGTTCATGTTAAGAGGGATCACAATAGATTATTCAGGGTTTTATTTGAGGAGAAAGAAACATTTATCTAATCCGAGTCTTTGTTGTTTTTACGAGGTTTAATAATCGCACATGTAAACAAAACTGTGTGTACAATGGGAGAAACAATCCTACATGAAGAACAGCTGAGAAGTAGTGTTCAGCAACCACAGCTTGTGGTAAGAAGATGACTAACAGAATCGGGTGGTCTGCATCGTTGGGTTTGGTATCATTGTATCCCAGCAGCGTGAATCAACGCTTATAATGCCGATCACTGGATTGTCTTGTCCAGATTATTTACAGTCTTCCCTCATATATCTGGAATATTGGTTACTATGCTTTTAAACAACAAACAAACAATGAACTTTAGCAGGTTGTTTGTCAATATTGTCGTGATGTTCCAACTGGAGACCGAGGCCTTGATGTTACGGCTCCTCTCCCACACTGCCTCCTGCAGAGTGCCAAATATGAAATACACCTCCAGCGTTAAATATTCTGATGCCAGTTATCATTAAGTTAAAATGCAGCGTTAGAAAGATGAAGAATTGTGCTCCAGTGTTCATTTATGAGCATATGGTTCTTGTGAAGGAAAATATTTAGGCTTTTATTTCGAGTGCACAGTCGTGCCTGTATGTTGCAGAGGTAATAGTAAAGGCTCAGGGATTTGATACCACTTCACTGTGTGTGGCGATTAAACCAATATGACATACATTAAATATTTCCCCATGCGGAGTTATATAGTTATCAGGTACATTCATTATGAAGTTATGTTTTCCTTTCATACTGAGGTATCAGTGTGGAGATAAACGATGCAAAGCACAGGAAATAAGCATGAGACATTAATATTAGGTGTACTATTGTAGTTTAAAAATAACATGTTTTGAACAAGAAGAAAGTGTCCAACAATCAAACTGTAGTTTCTGGTCAATGCAAAGATGCTAACCACACCATGAACACCCAGGATAAGGATCCATGTTATTTGCCATATGTATCCACATCAAAGGTGTCCAATAATCTGTGCCACCTCACATTTACAAAGTTAAAACACACACACATGCTGTACTTCTTGTGAGACTGATGGTGACAGCAGGTTGCTTTGGAGAGATTTGAAGATGAAAATGGATTCTGCCCTGGGCCTGCTTTCAGAAAGCACTAATGTAATCGATCATAAGTCACTAAGGTAACCTTAATGCAATGTTAAAGAGTGGGAGTTAAGGTTAACCTTAGTAAAGGTTGCTTCGTGAAAGGAGACCCTGGTCATACATAGTCTTTGCTCTGGTAGAGAAGTATGTGCTGTGAGTCAGTTCGGACGAACTTCCATAGGTGGTGTGAGGAGATATTGCAGTTTGGTGAAAATCAGTTCAGGATCAATACTATGTATGTGTGTTAGGTTGATGTTTTCAACTCCATAGACTGCAAGTTTAACGAGTGTTTTCATGATAATCAAAAGACAGGCGCCACCGTTAGCGGAGTTAAAAAGAGCAGTGAGGCTGTACTCTTCACAACAGCGTCTACAATGAGGACGCCCTGATTTGCAGAAAACTAGCATGAAAAATTGAAGAATACCAATTAAGGATAGAGAGGTGTCTTTATTTATTCTAGCCAAGAGTTTATTCTTTAACAACTTGATACAGAATCTATTAACACGTTCCAGGTGGAGAGTTGCCGAAATGTCGAATGTTTCAGGGAAGAACATTTGAGTTTGAGGTCATGATCAGTCAGTGGGCGAAGGCCACCATAATCGATTATTTTTACCTGATAATCCAAAGAATGAACTAAAGATAAGGATAACAAAAAGTCAGGAGTTGATGTAAAACGAGGAATTGATAGAATCGGTCACGTGGGTTCTTGTAACTGTCCACCACGCGATAAACGTGACGTCAGCGTCGGATAGAGTATTTAGTCAATCACTTTGAAGTACTAAGACTTGTGCACAAGTTCAGGTCAGTCTCGAACTCTTAGAAAGACACTTCCCAACTCTCAATTTAGCTCTGTAGAGGACCTTACAAACCTACCCAGCTTACCTCCTGGATCCCACCAAGAGATGCCCGGAACTGTGATCAGTCCTGAAGGTGTCCTCAAACTACTTAGAGGATTAAACCCTCACAAGGCTTCAGGCCCCGACTCTGTCTCCCCAAGACTATTGGAAGTAGTATAAGGAAGTAGCCGTAATCATCGCACCCGCGTTAGCACGCATTTCCCTGGATACAAGCTCGGTCTCATCCGACTGGAAGTCAGCAAATACTGTACCAGGTTTTAAGAATAAGTCAGTAGGTGCCAACTACAGACCAGTATCACTAACTGCCATATGCTCCAAGCTTGCAGAGTACATCCTTTACAGCTCTATAATATCCTACATAGACTTCTATGATATTTTATCTGATACACATCATGGTTTTAGGAGCCACCGTTCTTGTGAAACCCAGTTGGTCCAGACCATCAATCAGTTCGTTCAGAGCATAGACCAAGGGAAGCAGTTGGATATGATACTGCCTGACGTATCAAGCGGTATCTCCAAGAAAAGGAAACATTACGTCACTCTTACAACCTTCACGGATTGGACTTTACATACCGTAATACCGCCAAATACCTTGGCGTCAACATCTCAAGGGACCTTTCATGGAAATCGCATATTCCCTCGATAAAGGTCCGCATCAACACCTACTTCTTAAGTTACATCACGGCATTCGTGGCAATATACTGCGATGAATTAAAGATTTTTTTAAGAACAGGAAACAAACGGTTGTTCTTGATGGGATGTCATCCTCTGAATCTAATGTATTATCTGGTGTACCACAGGGTACGGTCATTGGCCTACTACTCTTTTTGATCTTTATCAACTACTTACCAAACTCAGCTGACTCCGAAGTACGGCTTTTTGTCGATATATTGCATTATATTGAGTTATATACGTAACTATTCAGACAGTCTCAAACTGCAGAAGGACTTGGATAACCTTCAGATGTAGGAAAGTTCATAGGTTTCCTGAGGCGCAATCTCAGAGCTTGCTCTGAACCAGTGAGGGCATGCCCCTATACCACCCTAGCCCGTCCTATTATGGGGTATGTCTCCACAGTTTGGGGCCCTCACCAACAGCTTCATGTAAATACCATGGAGAGGGTACAGAGGCAAGCAGCCAGATTTGTGTGCAACAACTACACCGATTATGATGAAGGATGTGTCACTACACTGATACAGAGACCTAGGGCCAGAGCCACCTTCTCTTACAAGGTCATAAACAACATGATCCATACCGATCTTCATGACTACATTCATGGAATGGACTCTCGTACAAGGGGATCATCGAATAACAACATTGCACAAATGAGAGAAGAATGAGAACTGTTTCTACAATTTGAAAGCTTCCTTCCCAGAACAATCATTATATGGAATGGCATACCACCTACTATCAGACTATCACCAACCTTGTCTGTGTTCCAGACATCGCTCAGGACAGAGCACGGCTTGTCTGAGTGAACTGTACTCCACTTCTTTTAACTATGTTTGGAAAACACAAAAATATGTTATGTATATTCGTTATATGTATATTCGCTTTTATGGAAAAACGAAACCACAAAAATATTGACTGCTTGGTGCCACCCTGGCAGGCTGCGCAGCACACACTACGCAGACCACACTACTGAAACGTCACCGAGACCACATTGCCCAAGTGTTATGGTTAAAAGAACCTCTTCTCTCCGATTGTTTCTGATAAGTGCAATTCAGTTACAAAAGGCTGGATGCCATAGAGATGGCGTCGTTTCAAGGATGAGACCTATCTCTGTTGCCATTTTGTTTGAGCATGGATCTTACTGACTTAGAAGTTGATGAGAGATGAACTTAGAAGTAAACTGATGTGGTTTGTATGAATTGCGCCATTATGGTGTGATGGTGACAGTTTGGAGTGACGGTCATCCGACCCCTCACTAACTGACTTAGGGACCCTCGACGTACCAGGCGAGTCACGGTACACCTTACACCACCCAAGACAACGTGCAATACGAGTAGGCGACTGTTGAACACCCCTGGGCAGTTGCGACAGGTCAGTATCTTCACTTTATGACTCTAAACTGGGCTTCATCACACATCAGCTATTTACGGAGCTGCTGTTCTGCAAAGGGATCGCATGTCTACGATTGGCGTCACCGGACGGAGGAGACGATGACGGTACTTTCCTCACTTTAACATGGAGTCACCATTGTCATCGCCTGCCAAATACCGTGTTAGAAACTGAGTTTTTATAATGTAAGATATGATTATTTGCAACAACCATGTCAAACAGTGTGCCATCTGCATATTCATGAACTAGAAGAAAATCATAAGATATATCACATAACAGGCTTCAAATTTCAAGAAGATAATTTGAAATAGAAATGTCAAAAACGTCAGCGCCAAAGAATAACGAATGTTAGACGAAAGGGATTACTTTCGTTCCAAACAGGCCAAATAATAATAAAAGCTACCTATATTAATGGATAACTGTGAATCAGTGATGACACCAGGTGTTCGGGACAAGGGCAAGAATGTCCTGCTTCACCAGTAACTCACAATTTGCATAATAAGGTGTATGGAGACTGACAGTATGGCAGTACCATTCGTCAAGTGTAAATGAACCAGACAATAAGGTGATTGACCAGATAATCCAGTGACACTTATTTTCTTCAAAATAGATATTATATGTCAGTTTCGAATTACGTTTGCTGTGTAGTCCAGAGAAGTCCAGAGATTCTGCTGCTTACGTTATAAGTAAAGCATATCGTTTAAGACATTTAAGACATCGTTTAACAGGGAGAAGAGGTACAACTATAATACCTTGCTTCTGGCTCAATGTACGTTTGTCAGAGGAATGGAATGTAGTTTAATTGTGGAATACAACCTTGGGTGGGTTATGGAGGAGATCCGTGACCTGGTCCAGATGAAAAACCAAGCTTGACGTTACACTCACGGGTTGGTGATATGGCATACAGGATAAGGCGTTCGCTGGTTACACCATCTTCCCGGTTCGATTCCCAACAGAGCTGTTTTATTGTTATACGGCGTCCTTGCCAGTTTTCATGGAAATTTGTTGGAAGTGGCGAAAAAAACCACGCTTTCTACCTTACTTGCCCTTTATCTCCCATTGGTGATTTGACGGTCAGTGGTCCATATATATTTTACTGTTTGACTGTTCGTTTCGATCTTGCAGAGTTTTATTAGGTGGTGTGGATTTAAGGCTGTTTTGATTTACATGTGAGCTATGGCGTGACGTAGACTCTTGTGGTATATAAACTCATAAAACCTTGCATGGCGTACATCCGCGAACAACGTTACACCCCCACTAACCCATAACCTGCTATTGACACGTGTACCTGAAACTTCACTGTATGTTGAAATCAGATTGAGTCAAGCTTGTTTTAAAGGGACTCTACGCTCTCGATTTCTAATTGACACAAATTGCATTACAAACCAACGATGACACCTACAGTGTATTGAGAGGTATGTACACTGTAGTGTGCAATGGACAGGCAACAAAATTGTGCATTACAAGAAGATTATCATAATATTTTAAACATTCTGCATGCAATGATAAAACACAAATAAAACAGAATACTACAATATACAACCACTAAAGCATATTATACACCTATATTTGAGCACAAAATTAAATACTCAACAACATTACAAATTACATCTATACATTCATAATAAAATACGGCCAGGAATCAAATTCCTACGAACACAAAATACAACTGTAGGTACAAAGGCTGGAGGTGTTGACCAATCACATTCCAGAACGCATAATTAGGGTTGTAAATATACGCATGTCCAATTCAATTCAATCAATTTTTCGAAACACCACCAACCGTTCGGTGGTACATGAGAATACCAGTCTAAGTAAACCTAGGCCCATTATGTATAGCAGTGTAACGAATAATACTGAGCCTAAGTTTACCTAGACTGATGAGAATACAACATTAGAATATTCATAAAAATTCACATTAACAACCCAAAATAAATCTTTGTGGACTTAATTATGACATTAATATACATGGCAAGCGTTTTTAAGATGACGCGTTTCTTTAGATGAGAACACTTTGATGTAATTGAATTCAGGTAAGAAGGTAAATATGTTTGTCTATACAGTACTACAGCATCGCATTTGAACAGATAATGGAGTTCATCTCCCACTGCATGAGAATTACATAAATTACTCAGACGATATTCTCTAGGAACATTTGCCCAACGAACAACTTCTACAGGTAGGTAGTGATTACTTGTTCTGAATCTTAAAATCGGGAAACATATATGTTTTGGCAGAAAGATATTTCTCGAATTCTATATTGGTTTTTAAGATACGACAAAAAACAGATTTGGCGCTCTGTATCGTGGAGGTATGTCATTTCTGTAGAAATTGGACTTAGAGGATCTGTTCGATCTTAAAAGAGAGAAACTTAGTTGTACAGAGGATTGGATTGTAAAATAGTTCAGTTAAACCACCGTCATTTGTGTCTTTCTTACAAATTCAATCCACGGAAATACGTTATTTTCAGAACTAACTTGCAACATGCTAGAATAAATATTATATGATAATTTGGCTTGGCGGGTGTTTGTTTTATGCCAAAAAGTCTTTTGTTTAATCTAATATTCATCGGGTATCGACCAAATTCTCCTTATATCATATAATCTGCAGTTGAATTTCGAAGACCCGCAGCAAGTTTGATAAATTTTATATGTAATTCTTTCAATTAAGTTGTTGTTTTCGAACCCTCTAACTTCACATACAAATAATAAAATTGGTTCAATCATTTCATCGAAAGCTGTTAAAATACAGTCAAGTGTAAGTTAATGTTACGTGATTTTTTCCCCCAAAAAGTACATTGCCCTTGTACCTGCATTTACAAGTGCTTTAATTGCTTGATAAAATCTTCTATAACGATGAAGGGAAATACCAAGGTAACAATAAGAGTCTACCACCTCAAGAGGTTCATCACTATAGTAAAGTTTCAATGTGGATGACTTCGCAGGACCACTACCAAAAACAACACCTTTAGTTTTGGATAAATTGACAGATAACTTCCATTTGTTACAGTAACAGTAAAATGCATCGAGAGATTTTTAAAGATCATGAGGATCTGCTCTGAACAGGGTTGTATCATCGGCGTACAATAAGATTAATACGTAATACGTATTAAGTACGACGTTATCATTTCCTCCGTCGAAACACGGATGACAATAAAGCAGCGTTATAAACATACCCGGAGCCTGCATTCGTGGACCCGTGAAGATCCGGGTTAGCATTGATCTTCGGTAACCCATGCTTGTCGTAAGAGGCGACTAACGGGATCGGGTGGTCAGGCTCCCTGAACTGGTTGACACATGTCATCGTATCCCAGTTGCGTAGATCGATGTTGATTATTGGATTGTCTGGTCCAGACTCGATTATTTGCAGATCTCCGTCATGTAGCTGGACTATTGCTGAGTGCGGCGTAAAACAACAAACAAACGGCCTGTATTTGTCTTCATTCACCTGCTGCTCTTAATATGACTTTATTATATATAGGTGTAATATAGACAGCAGATCAACTGGCAAACACGTAACATACCTATTAGTGATCCCTGCGTGATTGATGACGGTGTGAAAGGTAATAAATGAACAGAAGAAAATGAAGACGTTCTACTTTAAAACGCTTTTGTCAAGCTAGGTGAAGTGTTGGCCTTGCTATGCCGGGCGTAATAGTTAAGAGACACAGAGCTTTCACGTAGACAGAGACAGTGACACTACACCACAAGTACGAGCTGTAACGTTTTGTAGGGTTGACAATAACATGGTAGAATTTCGCACAACGGACATACATCCTAGGCACGCAGTGAACCTATTCTGTCCTACTTGAGGACGATGACATAACAAAGGTTGACGTCTCTATTGCTCCAAATCTTTATCTAGGTCATCGGAATAACTTTGGTGGTTTAGGCCATGTATAGGCATCTTGTTACCGTTCAACCTTGATGTGACGTCCGTTTTCTGATTTCTGTTATTATTTTTCACAGCTTAGCTGCATTTTATATAACCTGTTCTGAAGGCCAACAACACAGTTAAATTTGTGGAAAATTGATGCTTCTTTAAAAGTTAATTTCATGTGTGAGTGAGTAAGTGAGTGATTAATATGAATTCAGGTTTAAGTCGTTTGTAAATGAACATGGAAATTAAATCAAATTGCCAGTTCCCCATCTCTTTAAGCAATAACTGACTTAAGACATATCATTGTTTTAAATTTTGCCACACCATGCAAGGCGAGTCTTGTCATAGTTGAACGTTTAGAACTCTGTTGACCACACGAAAACTCATGCATGCTTTACTAACAAGACGACCTATTTTGATACACAAAATGTCCTTGATAGTCAAGGTATTATCATCAGCTGTAATAATATTATTATATCCTTACTAACCTTTGGTATGACAATGACGTAGTGAGTGAGTGAGTGAGTGTAAGGCAGCTGTGGACAGTATTCCATCCATGTATATCCCGGCGTGTTAGTTTAAAGTGGGAGGAAAGCTCGAAGTAATGTAGGTCTCAGACGTAAACTGTTGGTGAAACAACCGAGCAGGGGTGTGGTACTGACAAACACAGTGTCGTACTTTGTGACAGCAACATCTGATTCAATCTATTTTGATGTTTTCTGCTGTTTTCGCTTGCACTGCAATCTGTGTTATGTCCGATGTCCAAACCTGCCATGTAGCTGGAATATTGCTGAGAGCGGCGTTAAACAACAAACCAAGAAACCAACCAGCCCATGTCCAAACAACGTACCCAGACTGTAACAACTGCCAACATGAACGTTGGTTCCAAGACACGAAATGGTAACGGACGTTTGGTTAACGCTCATGATTGTTCTGGTTGCAGATGGTGACGTTGGGCAGAAGTACCACTCTGAGAGTGACGCATGCTTACTACTCTAATGGAACTGGCCAATATGACTCCGGTTATCGGTTATCGGATTTGGGTACAACGACAACAAAATTATTCATGCTATGGTAAGGTATCCAATGTACTTGATTGTACTCACTATTTGTTGTAATGAATATGTGAGCAATTGTCCTGTGTTCCGAAAGGCTGTATTCGATACCTCGTTCCACAGGAGTACAGACGGTAGCTCGCGATGAATAGTTTCACCTGAAGCAAGAATACGGCGCATTTCCTGAATTTGGCTCAACTAAACACTACAGCATACCCTGGTTATAATGTCCAGGAGAAAATTTGGTATACGTCTAGTTTGGCATTATAACCACTGTATACGTTAACTTTGAACTCCGCTCCGTAAACATGGAGGTATTCTGCGGCCCCTACGTTAAAAGAGACTTGTAAGAAAAAAAGCTACATTTCTTACTGCATGACACTGCATGACACATTTCAATATTTAACATTCTTATTCCTATGCTTCACTCCGCACTGTCAGCATTAACATAGAGATGCTAATGAACGATACGTGAATTAGAGCATGTTAGGTTAGGTTCACATGAATTAAGTTGGTGAGCCTGTACTTGACCTTCTGTGTTAACTGTATCACTCATGTTAAGAGAATGTGATGCTTACATCAAAGGGCTTTGGTTTCGCGGAAACTTGTATACAATTCCCCTCAGTCTAGTTTCTCAAACGATCATACAGCTACACGAATGTGTTAATTAACGGAGGTAGAATTTCCATGGTGAACCTTGTATTATGGATCCGCTTCACGGATTGTTGATGACGGTCGAGCCGTCACTGGTATGTCGAGCCAATCTTGTGTATAGAAGTATGGTATGGTTATGGTATTATTACTTTGACTGAAGTGATCACGTGAAATGGGCATGAGCGGTCCTGTTGTTTCTGATGACGTCATTCTCTTGTAGAGCTGCGTCCCTTTGGTGTTCCAAAACCTTATTCGTGCGTTCGAATCTTAGATTCGAAAGTTTCATGTTTTTTCCTCTTTTTTGCTTGGAAATATTTTCCGCGCTGGTCGGTTTAAGAGACATCTAAGCCATATGCACCTTGAAAAAAAGTATTGCAACATATTTATTTCAGATGGACAGTTGGTGACTATTGTATGGTGACAAGAGTGTGGATTTCAACACAAAGTGAGAAGAACAACCTGAAACGTATTGATGAATGGATGGATGGATGGATTGAAGGAAGGATGGATTGAAGGAAGGCAGGAAGGAGGATGGATGGATAGATAGATGGAAGGGAGGATAGATGGATTAATGAATGGATGGATGGAAGGCAGGAAGGTAGGAAGGGTGGATGGAAGGCAGGAAGGAGGATAGATGGATGATGGAAGGAAGGATGGATGGATGCATGGAAGGAAGACAGGTAGGATGGATGGATGGGTGGTAGGCAGGATGGAACGATGGATGGATGGAAGGCAGGAAGGAGGATGGATGGATGAATGGATCATATACCAACCTTGGACAAAAATTACCAAGTTACCAAACAGGTGATTATGTCAGTATCCATCTAGCCACCCCTCCAGGATGACTGGCTGAAGACGTCTACTCTTCAAACAGATCACAGGCTGTACTTGTCTAATAGACGGTCTGTTCCATTCCTGGTTCCAAGCCGGCCGGATGTGTCGGGGAACCCTCTGACGTAAACGGAGTCCTAAAATGTCCCCTAAATGTTGTTTTTCACCTGTGATTGTGGGTTCGAATCCAGGTTTGCCCTCATTATGTTTCTGGGTTTGTCAGCACCATCCCATGCTCGTGGGTGTCACCACAGTGATAAACGTGTGAGAACTGCATTACTTCGGGTTTTCACCCCACACAGAGCAGACCCGGCAGAGCTACGACAGTTCTCACTTACAAGCACTAAAACACGAGAAGAACATAAAAAAGTATCATTTTGTAATAAGCACATGTTGACAATGCTTCAACAACAACATTATAGTCACATTTCCTAGTTCACATTGAGACACGTTAACGATTTCGAATGGAAAACACCTGAAATAACATCACATACGATGATACAAAATAAAGAATACAAAACACATCTAGCAAATGCCATTGTTTAATTTGAAAACATATACTGACAGAAAAAAAAATAAGGGATCGCATAAAATCTCAGATTTCAATCAGGTCAAAAATAACAGACTTGAATCATTGTTTTCAGCTAAGAAAAAGAAAGTGGTATCGAGTATGTCCCTCTCGTGCTCTCTCACCTGTCTGGCAACGCCTGGGCATACTTCCAATCAAGGTAAGTCATTTAGATATCACTCTCAAAGATAGATGCGATCCTTTATTGTTTCCTTCAGTATATATGCTATGAAAGGAGCCCAATCATCCAGCGTGTGTTAAGAGGATGCTTTTCATAACTGAGCTATATCAAGTCAATTCAGGTAGATACTTCAAGCGTAACGGCAGTAGTGATTCGGCGAGGTCCACGGGGAACACACCTACAGTTAACGTGCGTGTTGCAAGGAGGGGTACCATCCAACATGGGCTTCGTCGTCGTTGCTTGTGTCGCTATTGTCGTAGCTGCTGCAGTTGAATCTTATGACGTCAAGTTGACGAAACGATCAACTATGTACATACCTGATCAATACTACCCTAACGCTACCCCCCATTATGGACTGTTCGGTGGTTCGGCGGAGGCAGGCAGTTATGACCACTCTACCAAAATTATATATGTCGGAGGTGAGTTGATTAATTGTAATTGAGTTGATGATGATGATGATGATTAGGAGGAGGAGGAGGACTATAAAAGGTCCTCGACAGAGTTAAACGTGTCACCACAGTACATGTCTGTATTCACGCCTAAGAAAATCCGCCCATAGAAAACGCTTCACAAAATCTGAAACGTAGGCTTTTCGAGTCATTTAGTCTTACCTATTTAATATTTCTAAAACATTGAAGTTATTGATGCTGGTTGTATGTTCATAACGATTCCGTGATGTTTGATCACGTTTTCTAGGTTCATAAACTAACCAGAACAAAATGGTCATGATCACACATTCTCCTCTCCAAAGATTAAAGAAAACTTAATTCAATTCATCGAACGCAGTTTGGGTGATCTGACAAAAACGTCACCAGCGGTTAAAATTGCGGAGAGGCAGGTTATGGTGATATACATGTTGTGGAATGTAAATTTACTGAATGTGGATTTTAAATTTTTCATAAATGGTATAATCAAAAGCGAGATTGGTCAAAAACCTATTTAGATGCATGCATCTCTAAGCGCATGTTTAGATCAGGTTTGACTAGGCATGCCAGGGTATATGCTGTACAGAGCAACGATTCACGCAAGTCTGGTTTCAGTATGAGAGTTACTGTCTCATCTGCACCTCAGTGCAAGGGTACCCAGGTGTACCACTCGCCTGACTGAAAGCATATGACCCGGTCCGCCGTCTGCCCGCATTTCTGCATTAGTAATGGTGTGTTTTTTATGCAGCAAATGCTAGGCCATTCGTCACAACTCGCCACTTTCCGTAACCTCCAAGAAGACTCGTCCCTCTCTCGTCACCCTTTCGCTGCTCTCGAAAATACGACAAACCAATCAGAACGCGCGTAATGATTGCGGTGCTTTGATTAAAATAATCCCCAGTACTTAAAACGGTTATGGTATTATGTGCTTTTTTAAAAAATCATGAAAAATATGTATCGTCATACTGAAAGTAGAAAGAACGTAGCAAACAGAACTGTGTTGCCAATTGAGCTTGTTTCGGAGATTGTACATGCGCTTTCCAACATATTTAGGAATGTATATCGCAACGAGTTTTAAAACAATAATAGTCTATCCATATGTAACTAATCAACATTTATCTTTAACATTGGGCCTATATTTCATATCTCTGGGGATATTTAATCTGACTTTTTGGGCGTCATTCATATTCTTTTCAGCGAATTCAATTATATTCCATCGGGGGTATGACAGCAAGGTTACACGAATGTTGAGTTTGAGAAAAAAATTAAGTCATTTTTTGAGTATCTGCTTGGGGATTTAATGTAGCTGAAATGAATCAGTTGATCATATTTGCATATTCAATAAAGCAAATCCCATTTGTGATACTACCACATTTCCAACATCGGTATGATTCGACGCTACCTGGACGTCAAGACTACAGTATCAGGCACTTGCAACATCGCAACATTACTACCGTAATGCGCTTCTTGTGGGTCTCCCGTATCATCTTATGTACAAACATCAGAAGGTGCAGAATACCGCAGCCAGAGTGATCTCTCAGCCAAAGAAATCGGACCACATTACTCCCGTTCTTCGCTCACTTCATTGGCTTCCCGTCCACTACCGGATAAAATGTCAAACTCTGCTCCATGTTTTCAAAAGTATCCAGGTTCGAGCTATTCAGCACCTCCGTGTTCTGTGCCATCGTTATACTTCTGCACGTTCCTTCGATCAAATAGTCAGTGTCTTTCGACAATTCCTGTGACTATGACAAAACATATATCTAAAGATTTATCTCTATGATATCAGTACCAAAACGCCTCTGAGTGGTTTACGGATATTGGCGCCATACACGTATTTGTTTGTTTGTTTGTTTGTACGTATGTATGTA